>OMNV01007377.1:1807-16271 GCA_900303265.1 Brotula barbata
CAGTGCGAGCTTTAATAAAGAAAACGGCCAACAAAACAAAATAATTGTGAACTAACAGCCCGACGTCTCGCTGCGTTCGTGACAGAACGGAGCGACGACAAAAGCTGCGCCCGGAGAATCAATTGTGGATTTTTCCATTTATCAGACGCCCGCGCGGGGCCTTCGCGAGGAGAAATAATAAGACATGACTGGAAGTCAATGTTGTGGTGCTCCGGATAAAAATCTGCCACCGCTGCCACGGAACGCGGCGGAAGATAAACAGACGCCGGGTTGAGGGGAGAGCGATAATCTTTTCTTCTCTCGCCTCCGACGCTTTCGATGCTTCGAGTATGCACGATGTATGTACGGAGCGTCCGGAAAAAATAGGTTATTGGCCTTGGGCTGGTGTTAAACTGTTTCAAACCTATTTCACAGGTAGACAAATGTACATCTGTCGGAGGAGACCAGGTGCCCGACGGATCTGAGGGGAACAATGGATTTGCCTTGACCCACTTCTTTTGCTCTTTATGCTACACACACACGCTCCTCGGGGACAGATTATTTAGCGATATGTTAGTTTTCGCTGTTACTTATGCCAGCAGCTCGCGCGAATTGTACTCGTCTCTCCAGCTGTGGAGGCTTCGGGCCTTCGTGAAGCGCTCTGCCCGCTCGGCGGACGTAAATGAATGGATGAATAAGTGATGATGATGATGATGCACGGTGCATCATCTTCTCTTAAGAGGAAAGAAAAAAAAAAAAGAAATCAAAGATTAATACGTGCAATCGAGGTGATTAAACTTCCCTTCGTAAGCGGACCTGGACATTACACTGCATCACACACACACACACACACACACACACACACGCGTACGGAGGATCAGCAGGGCTGGATTAAAGTGGAGCGAGCGTTCCCAACAACAGGAACTCGCTCAGGACTGGAATACCAATATGGACCCGGCCTCAGTCTGTACACACACGCTCCGATCTCGCCGTTCAATCTCCCTTTCATTACTGTACCTCGAAACAATCGCAGCACACGTCACGCCGTTCTTAACACAAAAGGCAGGAAACGGTTTCACGGCTATGATTGTTACCGTTCCACGGAACGCCAGCGTGGCGGCCGAAGGCGTTCCGTCTAAAACAAACGGACCGTTCCTCGGACACCAAGCATGAAACGAGCTGGAGCTGTCGTCCGTTTGCACGTGTTTCATCTTACGCACCCTTAAAATGACGGAGTGGTCGTTTTCAATAAAGAATCCACGCCGCTCTTCCTCCTTCGCCTTAACCGCGATTGTCTTGGTGCAATTAGCGGTTAAATGGCTGCAGCGGACGCGAAGGCGGGATGGAGGGGCGTATTACGACGGGAAGAAATGCACGGATCTTTAGAGGTAGCGGTTGGCATTAGTGAGAGAAATTGGTCTGGAGGAGGCAGCTGCGATGGAATTCTTCGGAGGCTGCAGGCGAGCGTGAATCCATTTTTCATTTTTGCCCTGAGGGTAATCGATGATGGGGGTGACGAGACAACAGCACACTGTGAATGAGCGCGGGTACTCTGAAAGGTTCAAAGTGGCCTGCTGGCTCATTCTAATTCTGTCTGCTAAATCCCGGCTTTTCCATATTCCGGCCGTGTTCCTGCCGCGTACCGCCGGGACATCCAGCCGGCACTCTAACCGTGGTTTTTAAAAAAAAATTTTTTATTACGGGCTCCGCACTGTAATGGCGCTCGGGTCAGCGAGAGAGCGGGATTAATTCACGGAAGGTCTATTTACGCAGGCACTCCCATGTGTGAAAACCATCAGCTCACCTCGGCCTGGAGTTTTTCTTCATATGTCACATAATCATAACATAAAAATGAAGCACGGCCTTGATTGGAGTTAAGTAAAAATGATTATTATGTTTGTAATACAAAGGTGGGACACTTCAATTAAAACCACGAGTCTCTGTAACGTTTGTGCGAGCTGAGCGGCAGAACGGAGCCGCTAAAGCACCTTTTATGAATCATAATACTTTTACACTTTAGTACTCCAGCGTCATACTCGGGGAGAAGTGTAACCAGCTTTTCTATACTCCCATCATGGCTTTTGAAGTGTGCGTGTGTGTGTGTGTGTGCAAAGCAGAGTTCTTCAAGCACCACTCGCTTCAGCCGTGTGTGATTTTAAGAGCGACGGGAGGTTTTAAAGGCGCACGCCGCCGCCAGCTCGTCGCCGAACGCCGCATTAGTCGCGCGAGATCGTCGGCGCGGAGACACGTGTCCATCAAAAGCCGAGCGTTCTTCTTTCACCACGGCTTTGAAGGTGAAGGTGTTTTTCTGCGGCGCTGAAAGCGGCGACGCGATGAGTCATCCGTGTTTGATGTCAGCTGGAGAGCGCTGCCCTCGCGTGTCACGTGGCAGTCGGGCGGTACGCGCGGAAAAAGAGGGAGGGGGTCGGCCTGGGGTGTTCAACAGCGACATACACACGGATAGGAAAGAGGAAAAAAGTAAGAGGAGTGACGTGGGTGGTGATCAGTGACGGCGAGGGATGACTGATGTCTGTACCGCACGTGGAAGAAGAGACAAGAGTGGACGCAGCCTCTTTGTCTCTACAGCCCCAAATCCAACACATCACACGCACAAGACAACATCTAATCTTGGTTAGAACGATGAGCAGTCCAAAGTTTACTGCCCAGATGAATTCATCAAAGGAAACCCAGCGGAACGTTTCAGAGCTTCATTCGTCTG
This sequence comes from Brotula barbata, assembly GCA_900303265.1. NCBI lineage: Eukaryota > Metazoa > Chordata > Actinopteri > Ophidiiformes > Ophidiidae > Brotula > Brotula barbata. Next base: position 4,506 of record OMNV01007377.1, read on the forward strand.
CCGCACGACTAACAACCTAATCTCCCCATCTGGATACGTCAGTGTGTCATTTGAATAGCGGCGACAGCGTACGTTTCGTTAAAATGACCTAATTCCGCCTCCTTTGTGATCAGATATAATGATGCTATTGAAGCCGTCCTCCGTGGACGCTCATCATCATCCTCCTCCTTTACATTACATTATATCGCATACGTGTCCACAACGGAGGCGCGGGTATCCACTTACGGCCTCTGATTCAAAGTAACTACATTATCATCTGAGTGGTGCCTGAAAGATGAGTCTGTGCGTTCTTCATCTTATCTCTTGCTGATACTCTCCTCGTCTCTACAGACTGTAAATCTGATCACCGTACGAGTCAGATCGCACGTATGTGTTGTCTGGAAGACGGCGTTCCGTCTCACCGATTGCTCGGCAAATTTACACCTTTCGACGCCGCGTTTTTATGGAGGAGGAGACGGGAGCGGCGCACTCCATCGAGCGCGTCGCCGGGGATGTTTTGGATTCTGGGAGATTATGTAGCAATTAGAGATCGCAGGGAGAAGTTGATGACGTCCATAAAGGAGTCATGAGTTGTTGCCTCGCAAAATGTCTCCTCAGCAAAACCCCCTATCCCGGGTTTGATCTTCCCGTGGTACTGCAGGCTGCAGTAGCATGAGTCATATTTTGACAGACACACACGCACGCACACGCACACGCACACACACATGCTGCACACCTGAGCCACTTACCCAGCCAGTGTTCACCAGTGATCTTGCCAAATCCCTCACGGTAGGAGTCCCATCCTCTGAAGAAGTTGACTGAGCCGTCCTCCCTGCGCTGGATCACCTACAAAGCCGAGACAGCAAAACCAGAGGTCAGGGGTCACATCAGATTCAGATCTAAGCCGCTGCTTCATCCTTCTCGCTGATGAGTCATCCAAAGTCTCCCCCGTTGGTCGCTGCACTCACTGGAAGTACAATAAATGAACTCACAAATGCTTGCTCTTCCAGAAATGAATAATGCAAATGCTCAGCCCACTAAAAAGGCAATTTGTCGGAAGCTAATAAAAGGAATCCATTAAATCGTGGCTGACTTTGAGTCAAATCACCGCGGAATCTGCATACTTAATTAAAATCCCAGAAGAGGATGATATTCATAATACAGTAATCTCAGAATATGCACACAGCGAGATGGAATCATTTTGCTTTTTCTGTGCCATAAGTCACAGAATTTTATTAAGCTTTGACGTGCGGAGAACTTACGTGATGGGTTTTATAGCAGCCCATTCAATATGAGAAACAAAATAAATACCGGCAATAATTACTCCACCAAATGGTGAACAATTTGACTTCATAAAATTACAACAGCGTATTAGGCATATTAGGGCCGAAAAAAAGAAAACTACGGAGGGCCGGTAGTCTGAGAAAAAAACTTCCAATAGTAAAATGTGAATGCATGAGAAAAAAAGTGGATATTTTTGGAGACTATGAAGACATAGATTGCCAGAATAAAACAAAGATAATCTCTAATCTGCAATCATGAAGTTACAAATTAGTGAGGAAAAAGTTTGAGTATACTTTACAGCAATGTTTCTTCAAATGCTTATGGTAATATGGCAGATTTTTGGCTAAAATCACGAGTATTTCTTTATTTGAGTATCTGATCTGATTCGGTCCTGCAGGCATAATACACAGCGTGTGATGAGGTTGCTTGGCAAAAAGCGAAAAAAATTTTTTTTCAAAAAAGCGAAGTTTTTTTTTTTCCTTGCAAGTTTGCGACTTTATAATATCAAAGAGTATCCAAGTTTTTTTCCCCCCAATTTTTTTTTTCTCACATATTTGCAACGCTGTAATCTCAGGAATTGTCCAAGTTTTTTTCCTAAATTTAAAAAAAAATTTATTTAGCAAATCCACAACTTTATAATGTCAGAGACTATCCACATTTTTTCCTCATAAATTTGTAAATTTTTTCTCGTAAATTTGTATCCTTATCATCTCAGATCTTGCTCCGTATTTATTTTTTTCACCTCGAGCGATCTTAACACGCCATATTACCCAGTGTTTAATTAAAAAGACTGCACGTGGCTTTCTACATGTATTATGTATGCGTTATCACTAAAGATGTAAAGATATCCATGACAAAAATATTGCTTCAATTTGGCTCATGCACTTCTCCATTCATACCTAAATGTATTTGGTTTAATACAGCAGACAAATTTCCCTCTTACATGACGCTATCACATTTGACGGCACCTCAGATGTAGATGTTAACATTTTGTCAAAAGTGAGGCTGCTGAGCCTTTGAGTTTTGAAGTGAGGATTATCCAGAGATTGAAAACAATGTAATGTCAAATCAAGTGAAATGTATCAGCTGCTGCACACAATCCACACAGGCTTTCCTCCTGATGCATCAGACCATCAGGCTGAACTCTCCGTTATTCCCGCGTGTCTGAAACTCAATAAGCCGCTGATGAAGTCAAATTTGAGCAAGAATATCTAAACGGAATGCAAATGGTGTCCTGTGGTAATCCAGATCGTTTCAACCATTTTTAATCCTTACTGTCAAATCTATTGGTCTACCATGTGCAGTCAGTTTTTCAATGCTGTAATCTCAAGATCACAAATAAATGATTCCATTAACTCGAGACAGCAACAGTCGTTATCTCAAGATAACGGAATTCAAAACAATATTTGTTTTCTCAAGATAACAAGATAATTGCTAAAAACCTGAAAATGGTGTCAGATTCATTCAGCAGTAATTTGAGGCATAAATGTATTGTTTTGTTTATGGATCCCCCCTGACAGTCATAAAGGATAAAATCAGATGTGATCAAATGAACCAGACACAATTTTGGAGTTCTCCAGGATTATCTTGTTATCTCCGGAAAACAAATGTGTGTTTTGTATGATAAAATATCGTGAGAAAATGACTTTTGTTATCTCAAGATAACATAATAATTAACTTGCGATCTGAGATAACTTCATTAAAAAAAATAGGATTTACAAAACAAAATCTGAACTCATCCATCAGATCAGAATTGTAAAATGGAAAATAGGAAAAAAAAAAAAACAGTTTTGGCCAGTCAGCTTTTTCATATGGAGCAGCACACACAACAACAATATTCCACCAGAAATGAGGAACATCACCTCTCTCAAGTCTTTGTCCAAATCTATCAAGCAGAAACTACTGGACACTCAAACGTGAAATCATTATCTCAAGTAATAGCTGTGTCATTTGTGTCTGTGCTTATCCTTTTTCTTTACTGCGCTCTTATGTGTGTTTGCATTACTTTAATGTCTTGTTGCTGTACTATTCTTGTGTGATGATGCTCCTTTGTTTTGTGCGTGTGTGCTTTGAATAATGCCAGCGACCACAGATGAAAATTAGCCCCTGTGGCTAAATTGTTCATGTTAATTATGTGTATTGTCCCTTACTAACTAAAATAAAATAAAATAAAATAAAAGAATAATTTAAAAAAATAAAAACAAAATAAAATAATAATTAAAAAATAAAATAAAATAAAATAAAATAAAATAAAATAAAATAAAATAAAATAAAATTTCATTCTACATTATTCAATTTTACTGTATTAAATCTGAACTTATATAACAAAATCAGTTTGGTTCAGTATTGCACCTGTTCTTGCCTATTGTACACAAATCCTTACTTTTGAAGTCAGCTTCACTATTTTTTTTTTTCACACTCCGCTTGCTTGAGCCCAACTTTGCTTTACTTTGGAAGTTGATAGGTAGTGGATATGGAAATTATTTCTGCGTAATTTGTATAATTTATTGTGTGCAAAAGTGAAATGGAGTGCTAAAATATTCAGGCACAGAGTTGGCGGTAGTGGAAACATCCAGTTATGTGTCAGAAGAATCAAACTAATTAGCCCACCATCACTTAGTCAGAGAGAGTGACTAATGAGGGGAATATTGTGTTTGGTATTTCTTTATACATCACCGAGTGTGAAAGCTGTACGTAAACAGTTGGGGAGCGTGGCTGCTGCATTGCTGATATCGACACAATCATCGAGCGTTTCAGTCACCCACAGCATAGAACGGCCATTAAGCAACACGTACGCAAAGTCAGAGCTGCGGGAACGGAATGAGGTTTGATTAAACTGCTTGATTAAATGGCTTTGGCTCTGAATAAAAGTATTTCAGTGTGATCATCGCCATTGTGTTGCTAATATGCGGTTGTCAAGGCACTTATGCATGTGGTAGAAATTAGTGTTTTCTACACACTGGCGGGGTCAATCTGTGACATTTACCTTGTTAAACCTCTGCAATTACCAACTCTAAAATATCGACTGCAGTCAAAACGACTGCCTGGAATTTAGAATCGCACTGCAGATGGAAAATGATGACTATGTATACTGCGAAATTCTCCTTGAAATAATGACCTCCCAGCCTCCTTATCTCATCCCTCCGCCCTTACGCTCCTTTTTCCTCACATCTAATTACCTGAAATGGAGAAGCCTGCAAATTGATAATGCTGTGGTGGAAATAATAGAGCATTTAATTTCTATTCCACCCCAATTTTCTTTCTTTTGACTGTATCAATTGCAGAGGTGGGAAATGATGAGGGCATATTGCAGGTTTTCAGGTAACTACTTCTACCAGCGTTAACACTGTGTGCTAATTGCTACTATTGCTTTAGAAGGCAATATTAGATTTAAATCTAACATTTTTAATGGCAGATTAAGGGCTGTGTCAGACCTGTTGTTGGAGGCGGGTAAAAATTTACCGAAATATATCAATAAAAGCCGAAAATAGGCCTCATTGGTCAGAAATATCTAGGAGCGAGCACGAAAACCTCAAAATGTGGATTGCTAGTAGAGCTGCTTGGGTCAAAGATGGGATTGGGACATACTCCTGTGGTGATGTCATCATTTGGATCATCTTCCAAACAAAACTATGGGAGGAAAATCCCGAATCTCACTTCAAAACGATGCATGGAAAAGCAGCAGTTTATTTTCTTGATGTGAGGTAGAAGTGACGTGTCTGGAACGTTTATATAGACTCAAAGGTGTCACGAAGGTGTCAAAGAAATACGCTCACATCTCGTATGTCAGCATGGTGACATGATGAATGTTAGACGTCTCAAGAGATCTGGAGAGTAAAGCAGCTTTTGTATAATCAGATATGGGATTTGATTATCTACCACAGGAATAAAACACATTTTTTTTCCTTTTTTTTCCCCAAACTATTCAAAATTGATGATGCACGTTGCTTAAAATATATTGCATCTCCAATACTGGAGATGTTTATTATTTATGCAAGAAGACATCATGGTCCACATAACAACATATAGGCAATGCATCAATGATTTACCAACCAAAAAGGCACCATTCTTTCTGCTGAATACTTTTATTATGGATACTTGATTGAATTTTCCGCTCACTTACTCTAAGCCAAGTATAGCATTCATTTTACAGACACACATCGTTGCTCCGCTGTCGTATTCATATTTTACTTGAAGGATTTAGACTCTTCCACCACTCAACTGCGACGTACAACCACACACAGAACACACCACGAAGCAACACAGTCAGGGTCTTTTTATGAAAGGAGTGCAGGAAATGATAAACCGACTCTTTCATTTTCATTCATTCCACCCAGAATGATGTCTTGCTTACAGTATCACAACGCGGGTGGCGTGCAAAGAACTAATTGACACATGACAAAGATACAGCGGAGATGTGCGATGGACTCTGCGGCGATCCGGGATAACAAAGAAGCCGGAATGCGGTGTAGATCGCCGCGCGCGCTCTCATGCAGAAATCCATTCATGCAGTCAATCTCCCGGCCGCTCTTTGAAAGGGAACGCCTCTGGTTGGCCGTACTCGTACCGGCCTCGTGTTCAACACACCTGGACTCTTGTATGTCAGCAAACGCGAAAGGTAGTAGCTGCCACTGTGAATCACGGATGGCGAGGCGAGACTTGAGCGCCGAGACAAAGCGGGAGCGCTGTACGGCATCAGGTTAACTGGCAAGCAGAACAGATTAGAGTTCACACCGCTGTGCTACCGGCCCTGCCTCCTTACTCGTCTGGCGCTCTTGTAAGCCAAGAGAAGCCCTCGGAGGTTTAATTGCATGTTGACCCAGAAGGTCAGAATGTGTTTGTTCCCTGGAGAAATGGTCCAAGCGGCTCGCAGAGACACCTGTAATTTCCCTTCACACTCCATTTATGTCTCGAGATGGGAGCGCCGTGCTCGTAGTTTGGGAGGAGGAGGCGAGTCTGTAATTTTGGCAGCAGGTCAACGTGTCTGAATTGGTACTTTAAGGACGCTCGAGTGTCTGGGAGACCCGTTGGTAAAAGTTTTACAAATTTTCACTGTAAAATATCAGATTTGGTCACCGGAGTGCATGTAGTGGAGTCACTCGAAGCGATTTAAAAAAAAAAAAACCTGCGTAATACAAATTCGTTTTCATCTGACTGAAAAAAACCCCAGAAAATACACAAAATTTATTTGAAGAAAAATGGAATGAAGCTTTTATTGCTATGGACATTTTCTTTTTCTTCTGCTAAACATCTGGAGTGTGGCGTTTGTTTATGTGTGTTTGTGTGCGTGACGTGTAGCCTTGCATTTTTCATGTCGGCGTGTATGATGTGCGTGTGTTAAAATGGATAGCTGTGGTCTGTACGTTGTTTTTTGAGGGTATTACTACAAACATTTCTGTTTTATGACTTATTCATACAGAACATGGGAAAACATGCAACCATGAGCCAACCCGTTCCCTCTCCGCTGGTCAGCCCTGCTATCTTATCGCAACCGTAAAGATTTAACAATTTATGTCCAGATGTACTGTCATGTTTGTGATGTTCCTCGTACTCACAACATCTGCGGGTTGTTGTTTGTTTACAAATATGTGCGTTTATGCCATCATGTCACCGCAGTATTGTTTCCACTGGAATGCAACGTAACAATGCATAATGTTGCATTTTGTAATGATGTAATAACATAGTGATGCTGACTTGTTGCCCCTCAGATATTTCAATTCTGTAATAACAACTTACTATCTACATATAGGCTACATCTTATTTTATCGAACTCTGTATGTGACATTTAGTGTGATTTTAACATTTTTTTGACCTTATTACATAATGCGTTGAATTATAATATGCTCAATAAAAGTGCTACTCCATCATGATGCAATAACTGCCATAATATGGAATAAGTTGCAGCTCCATCTCCCAACAGACGCAGTGCAATATGTAGATCACAGTGGGTAGCTATGCAATAAAAAGTACCAATTTGTGGCGTTTCCCAAATTACTGCATGTAGGATTAGTGTGTGTGTGTGAGAAGAGATAATGCAATGAAATAATAATGACACTGGTTTAATTGTGTGAGCTCACTGTATGGTAATGTCCGTGTTTATGAATTAATGTAAAAAAAAAACAAAAAAACAAAACACAATTCATTTTACTGGATTATATGATGTCATTTCATGATGTCACATGACATCTCAATTTATTAGGTCCACTCTCTGTAGTAACTTAATTAACATATTAGCACGTACTTTGTCCTGTTTTACTATGAAAGACAAACCAAAAGCTACATTATCTATTTATTAAAAAAAAAAAAAAAAAAAAATTAAGTTTTTAGTAAAACAACACACAAGTTGCCAAGTTCACACCAAATTGTACAATAAAACTGCTAACAGGTTGTCTACACTTTGTTCGTTGTTGCCTGGTGACAATCTACGAGGCGAAGACAGACAGACCACACGGATAAAGGCTTGACAGTGCAGCTGCAACGTGTTTTGTCAGTGTGTAAGTCAGGCTTCATAAACTCAGTATTGACAGTCCCTCTCACGCTTCCTCCCCAGTCGAGGGAACTCTGACAGTTCCTCAGAAAAGTTCCGGGGTTTAGCAGCCCTGTAGCAGCCTGACAAAAACAAACTCCATCTGTGTGAATGCTTATGTTAATTGAACCTCTAACAAAAGAATCCACCAAACAGTGATGAAGGTGGCTGAGTGGAACACTCATACCTCCACCCAGGACCCAACAGGCAAGTCAAGATATACTCAGAGTATTAGCATCATTCCCTTTTTATCAGATGAGTAAAAAAAGAAGAAAAAAAATTAGCATGCAAATTCCTGTCAGAGCCAATATTTTAACCAGATCAGGATCAAAATCTGGATGTGGGAAAATCTGTCATTAAACACTGGGGTCCCCTTTACGACCTCTAGTCTCCCCAGGGTCCGATGCCCTCAATGTCGAATGTAAAGGGGAAACATGGATGCAAGAAACAAGAATCTAATCTTGACATCATAAACACTGTAAAATACACGATTACAAGTTTCATCACCGCATCATTTTTTTGAGAATCTTGTATCCGATTTACATCTGAAACAAATGAACCCTTTCACTTTTACAGCTATTCTTATGCCAGACAATGACGAGTCAAGATGAATTCAGAAACAATTACATGGGCCATTTTCAGCATAAAATGGACAATAATACTGTAGACTTAACTTAAGACAAATAGATTTAACAACAACAACCGTCCAATCTTAGCAACACATGCCAAAGGCTGCTTCCATTGGTACGACCCCATTAAATCCCTGTAATCTCCCCAGTACACGAAGGCCACTTAATGAACCGCCCTAAGCTCTTCAGCAGGTTTTCTGACCACTACTGGGGACCCACAGCTTGCGAAGACTGTCAGAACGGGGCAGAACAAAGTGAAGCAGCCAGACAAGCGGGCCAAAGATGTTTGGAGGAGATTTTCAAGCCGGCATTTGGCTGAACGGGAGGTAGGAAACGTGCCAAGAGCTTGTTAGCTCCTGGCATGTAAACACCACGATCACACTATGTTTATATGTTTGCTGCTTTGGCAGCAGATGTTAATCGCTCTACGCTAATTGATGATAACTGGTAACAGCTTCACAGTATTTATTACATGGTCTGAGAGAGACAGATACGCGGAAGAAAGTAAAAGAGAAACACTGGAATAAAGAATCGAGAACACTCCAAATGCTGCCGCCTTCTTTCGAAGATAGAGAGACAGAAGATAGATCAAAACAGAACGATGATGAACAGTGAACACTTTGATTACACTGTTAAGAATATTGACGATACGGTGACAAATTCAACACAGTCAAATGGAAGCCGCCATAAATCCCCGGCAGTCTGCAGAATTGCTATCTTTAAAGACGGCTGCAAACATCTGTTTGTGAACGTCTATAATCCTATCAGAAAGACAGATGTGCTGTGAGCACAGCAGTAGCAAAACAGAGCAGACTGAAAAAAAAACATCATTCGCTCACAAACATCTCTCCCCCTCTCTCTCTCTCTCTCTCTCTCTCCCACACACACGCGGAGTTTATAAAGTATGTAATTAAATGATCTGATTGTTGTTGGCAGTAACCTCGTTTTTAAAACATCATACGTGACAAAACCTCGCTCGGAGACGGAGAGAAACCTGATTATTTGGCCATCGACGCAGGATGTTCTTTAAGGCTGCATATGAAAGAGCCAGGAGAGAAAAAACGATCCGAGGCAGAGACGTAGTGGGATGAAAGAGGAGATTACTACTGGCACTTTTCAGAAAATCAAATCCAACCTCCGACTGAAAGGGATGTTTTCAGTTAAAACAAAAAATTTGAACCGCGAAATGAGTCAATTTGCACCACTTAATAGCGGGGTATTTTTTAATATTTGAGAAAAGAAGGGACATCAGGTCATTAAAGAGATCCTTTACGGATCAAATTTCACAAGGACGATTCGGAAAATACACAGGGTGGAGCGAAGGAATGTCACCAAATGACCAATCGGTGCTCGAGCAGATAATAAAGCACAATTTAGCTGTTTGCCAAACACCATTATATTTAACGAGACCAAGATCTGGGGAGAATTTTCATTGGTTTGAATTCGAGCAGTCATGTTGAATATAATCAATGGACACTGATTAAGGCCGCATGGAGTAAACAAGAGCGTCCTGATGTTCTGTAGAGCAAGGACTCAATCAATACTTCTTTTCAACTTCAAAGAGGAGAGCCTGGGAAATAATTGGTGCTTCAACTTACAACATCTTTACAGGCAATAATTAAGGAAAGAGCAGTCAACACAGCTCGGGGAAATGGAGGACAACATTGTCGGTGTTCTTCACCTATGAGCTTTTTCTTGAACGTAAATCCTGCCGGGGTGAGTGTTCGGTGGCACCGTTCTCAAATTACCCAACCAAAGAAATGAGACTTAAATATCGATTGGGATGTCTTGACCTGAGATGGCCTTCAATGCATCTCGTTTTCACTCGCATCGCAACGTAACGTGACACCGTTCCTGTGGTGAGGACAGCGGCCGGCGATAAGACGGCAAAAGTCCAGCGGTTTTGTCTCACATACTGTCCTCCTTCATCCTCATCAGACGCTTGGTTCTCAACTGGTACAGCCATTTAGCCGACGTGGTTAGCGTGGCTAGCACCTCCTACGACGTGCACGTTAGGTGAATTGGAGTACCTATGTTGACCGTAGGTGTCAATGGGAGTGTGATGGAGTTGTCCGTCAGCCCCGTGATTGACAGGAGTTCACCCAAAGACTGCTGGGAAAGGCTCCAGCCGCACTGTGACCATGTTATGGATAGGCAGTTGCTAATGCTAACCTTTGCAGCAGGCCTGGGCTTGTACATTTTCAACTATTTACTGTTTTGTTTTTCTCAAATATCTAAAAAATGTCAGCTGAAACATACATTGTATAAGGTAAATAACAACATAGAATATGTGATTGATGTTTACCGATGCTAGCTAGCTAAGGGCAATGTCACAAATCCTTAGAGATGATCTAAACCTCAGCCAGCCTTAGCTAACGTAGCTAACACTTAATAGAACAGGGGTCGGCAACCCGCGGCTCCGGAGCCGCATGCGGCTCTTTCATCCTTATACTGCGGCTCCGCGTGGCTCGGGAAAATAAATTATGAGTATTTAATTGAAGTGTATTTTATTTGCATTAGTTCTTTTGAGTCCTGTCGATCTTCAGATCCACATTTTTGCTTTTGTTTGCTACATGGATAATTTAAGTGCAGCTTTTTAATTCATTTGAAAGAGACCTTCAACTCGGCGTGTTGCTTTTTTTGTTATTATTTTTTCAAGAATTCAAAATGTTCAAAATGTGTTCATTACATAAATAAAATTTAATTTTCTCTGTAGCACTTCATGGATTTCATAAGCAGCACACTACAGTTGTTTATACAAAGTGTAAAGGTAAGAAAAAGCAATATATACAGTGTTATCTTCACTTTAGATGTTAAAAAGTATTTGCGGCTCCCAGTGTTTTCTTTTCCGTGGAAACCGGGTCCAAATGGCTCTTTGGGTGTTAAAGGTTGCCGACCCCTGTAGTAGAATAACAAAATCTTCGACAATTATCTACACCTCGTGTTTGTTTGTTTTTACAGGCTTACATATATCACCACCTTCAACAACAGCTGAGCATTGTGGGAAATGTAGCCCATCAACTCTCTCCGACCTATTTTGGAATCCTGCAAATTCATTACATCCCCCAAAAACAAACTCACTGTTTTATTCAAATTATTACATTTTCCGGGCTTGATAACTGCTCAAATATCTCACATATTTTGTGCCAACTTTAGTTAAGTTTTCTTTTCTCTTTCAGTCCAAAGTGCTGCCATAGCATTGATTTCTTGGACACGTCCTCTTTCTGCTTCACTGCTCCAGCTGGATTTGGTTTTGCCCACCGAGCGCTACACACTGCATGAGCACAATGTGGACGTCTGACGGCAGCTTAAATAAATAACGGGTATATAAACGTATGAACGGGGGGG
>OMNV01007378.1:14975-26836 GCA_900303265.1 Brotula barbata
AGTATATTGGATCGGCACCTCGGCTATATTGAGTAAAAACTTTAGCGACCTATAACCTATAACCCCAGCGTCTGATGAAAACTCTATCTATCTATCTATCTATCTATCTATCTATCTATCTATCTATCTATCTATCTATCTATCTATCCATCCATCCATCCATCTATCCATCATCTATCCATCCATCCATCCATCCATCTATCCATCATCTATCCATCCATCCATCCATCCATCCATCTATCCATCATCTATCCATTCATCCATCCATCTCTCTGTTTAAATGAAGACACTGATGTCACTCGCTGTAAAAAATATAATTTAATGAGCAGTTAATGTTGTTGGTAAGGTTTGAATCCATCAATCAGGATGACTTGATCTTCGTCACTCCTCTTCACTTCTGGGAAACACACACACACACACACTCTCTTAGAATAGGCCAATAAAACTCATACTCCAAACCAGCTCCTTTTGTAGACTGTCCTGTAGGCCTCCGAGCTCTAAAACTGACTGATGGATTACAGTGACCTACTTTGAAGTTTTATGTAATTGCAGGTATATATCATTTTAATGTGTCATTTGTCAAAGATTCATTACCAAATAGGAACAATGCTTTGCTCCCTGGTGTATTGGTTTGTTCTACATTTAGAACCTGACTGCTTTTTATCTATACAAAGAGCGGTCCGGCCGAGCCCAGGTGATGAAACGGCCTTTTTAAAGCCACGGAAAGCACTTGACTTTTTCTGACTCACAACACACACACACACACACACACAAAAGTCGGCTTTAATGACGCCGATGATTTAACAGCAGATAATGTCTAAAGATTTTGTCTCATCGATACGCTTGTTAATCAGGTGTAGTCTAAATGAGATTCCTAATCAGGAAACACATTGATTGCTCAGAATGAGATCCTGGATTTTCTGCGCGTTATTTATCCCTTTTTAAGATGACATTGAGCGATCGTCCCCTCATAGGAACGCCCGCCTGTTATGATCGTTTATCTGGAGAGAGAACTTCAAGGCACATTGCCTCTCATTTAGTGTTGGAATGCTCTGTCATAGCACTTAAAGGACTATGAGTGAGTTCACCATTTCCACAAATTTACCGGAACGTGGCTCCATTGTTCTGGTCTGCGTTTTTTTTTTTTTTCCAATGCCGAGTGATACGGTCGGTCCGTGTTGAAACTGAAAATAAAATAAAATAAAATGAAATAATCATAAAGCAATCGCTCAGTGTATCTGTGTGAGCGAGTATCTGGAGTTTTCCACAACTTAAAATATGGAACAGCAAATGTAGACAGCCGGCCGGTAAAGATGTCTGAATTCGCTGGAAGATTTGACATTGAGAAAAATAATCATTTTACTCTTCAGGTACTTGATGCCAGGCCCTACCTACCACTCACTTACCTCGATTCCAATGCTATCTTTAAACAAATACCAATGAATATGCTCTTAGCCTTTTGGGAGGACGTTTTGTGGGCAGATGAAAAGGCAGCGCACACAATCACCCAAACCTCATCCCATTTGTGATGCATGGTGCAGCGAGCAACATAATTTGCTGCTGCTTTCCTGCCTCTGGTCTCATAATCACTGAGAGAACAATAAAGAGAATAGAGGAGAATATCAGAGTGGTGGCCCGTCATCTTTGGCTTAATAGAAGTTGCATAACGCGCAAGGACAATGATCTGAAAGTCGCGAGTAAATCAACGACGTAATGAGTTTTAAAAAAAGATGGAAATTTGTGTTTTGGGAATGGCCGAGGCAGATTCGAGGCCTTAATCCAGAATAACTAGACTAAGAATAGTTAGTGAAGGAGATCGCAGAATGTCTGATCAGCAAATGGAGGATTGTTAAGGGTACTAAGTACATGGTTATTACACTTTGACCACCTGGATCAATAGTACGGTGATACGTACTTATTTCAGGTTAGGTTAAACTACTATGTACTAGGTAATGTATAGATCCTATAGGTCAGGGTCAACCGGTGGTCCGTGGCGTGGCTTAGGGGGTAAGGGTGGTCACCTAGCGATCCTCCTTGTCGAAGGTGCCTGAGCAAGACCCTAACCCCAAATTGCTCCTGACAAGCAAGTGGGCCTTGCATGGTCGGTGTGTGAATGTGTGTATGAATGGGTGAACGGGAGGCAAACACACTTCTAGAATCATTACAGAGCTAGACTAGAGACAGAAGATGTCATGAGACTGTCCCTGCCCACCTCTGCACTGACAAAAAGAGACAGATGGTGTCCAACTCACAACATCCGGAAATCTCTCTAATACAGAGATTCACCTTAGATGTCCCCAGGTTGCACCTGAGTCAGAAAGGAGGCCTACGGGGCAAAATCCGCTGAAAACCAGGGATATGGATGACATATACAGTACGCACACACACACATTTTGCAGCAAGTTTGAAGTGCGTAGTGTAACTCGGTTGCGGTCAACGGTCCTTTAGAAAGACGTGGACGAGGAGCGAAGTCGGTGCTCAGCGAGGAGTTGAAGGATCGCGATCGGCAGGAGTGATTTCCTGTAATGTTGCTAGCTGTAGTGTGTGGAGTGTGTGGCTGAAAGTGCTCCCCTGTTTTAGCCTCTGGTGGCTGCGCTGACAGTTTAGTTACAGTTGACTCAAGCAAACAGTAAAATAATGGCTGCCACAGACGGGTGGAAGATTTCTAATGTCCTGCTTCACCACGAAATACTGCTGGCTCCGTCCCTTTTTCTCCAAACAGCCTCGGTATTTGTCCTCCAATTCGGTCCCAGTCTGTCGTCCACACGAACACCCAGATACTTGGACACCGTCCACCCTCTCAACTTCCTCTCAGAATATATTCTGGTTTTCCTCACAGTCCTCTTCCTCCTGTAATCCACCGTCATCTCTTTGGTTTTGGCAGCGTTGGTTAACAGTGTGTTCCTCCCACACCACTCCGCAAAGCTGTCCACCATCGCAGCTCCTCCCCCTCTCTGATTCACTCCACCGCCACGGAGCGGTCCAAAAAGTTCTGTAAGAGGCGAGGAAGAGAAAAGTAGTGGCGCAAATATGTTGCTTATTGCGATTAAAATTTGTATTTGGTCAAGATATTGGGAAGTAAATATTTGAATTTTTTTACCTGATTTACTGTGTTGGGGATTAAGGATGAAAATTGTCACTCTGTAGCATTGAATGATATGAAATGGGGAAAAATTTGCTCCAGTGATGAGTGAGTATTAAAAAATGATGTCATTTATATAATATAGTATACTTAGAATACTTTTGAATATATTTTTTTGGCTGTTTTCTTATCTCCTTGTTTCTTTTTGCGTGAGGTCTCATCGTTCTGTCATCTTCTTGTTATAAGTGATATTTGTCTTATTTGCCTTTACTAGATTTGAATCATAATAATAAAAAAGAGAAGAACTTCAGCAAGTCGTTCGTCTCCAAGTAGTCGGGGAAATCTGCGGCGTACAGTGTAAACAGAAACGGAGTCCAAACACTTCCCTGTGGTTCTCCTAAGCTGCTGGCTGCTTGTTCAAACACACACATTACTGCTATCTGTGCCTCCAGCTCTGTCCAGATGGGAGCGAGCTCTCTGCAGCAGGTAGACATCATCCACGGCCTCATGGGGGCCGCTGGGCCAACTGTAAAGATCCGAGAACGTAGGCGGGCAAAAACCAGTCGCCGGTACACCTTCATCACGTAGGACGTGAGCGGGGCGGTCAGCGAAGACAGCGGGGGGGGGAGGACGCCGGGACGCGGCGGGAGGATTTCCACAGATACCTTTCCCCCTTTCTCAGGCTCTGAAGTCCTTTATCTTTCTCATACCAGACCACGACTACCTTGTCTCGTTTGGTTAAAATTGCTCCAGAACTCCCAAGAAATTGCACTGACTCCTGCTTCCTGTGCAAATCTTCCTCTCCGATTGGCCTCGCAGTGGCTGAAATCCGTGACAATAAAAAGCACATCAACCCTAAATGCTTCCCTAAACTGCGTAGGAGGAGAGGGGGTTTGTTTTTTTTTTTTTTTTTGTGTTTTTTTTTTTCTCATTCTCAGCTAAGCTCTCCTTTAAATGGTGAATCAATGAATGCAGAGCGTCTCCCCAGCGGACCAATCAGCAAATACTGCAGCAAAACACCTGAAAGCTCTCACGTGTGTAGGAAACCGTCTAAACATCCTATAATAGCCTTTAATCATCAGACAATCGCACCTGAGCATTTCGAAGATTTCTGCCGTTACCGCTCTCGTCTCCGTGTTTAATTATTCCGTCTGGAAGAGAATCTCCGGGGCTTTAATTAGGGACTGGATTAAAGTTATGTAAATACAGTTCCGAGCCGACTGTAAAGTTTTTAAATAGACTCGTGTTGCATCTGATATTTTCTTTTCCATTTTTTTTTTTTTTGTCTGCGAGGGAAAACTTCCCAGTATTTTCTTTTTGATGTTTCTCAAATCACCGCGGGGTGCTTTTCCCTCTAGGTGGTTGTGGGGATTGATATTGCCTCCCGTGGGAATGTGACACAAAAGCTATTTCTGCAGGAGCCATTTGTTATATATTATTAATATTATTACTCATTTTTGCAGATATTTTTAATCATCGGTATGTTTATTTATTTATTGTAATGGCTCAGACTCCCAGCGGACTTCATGAAGTCCAATCTTTGTGTCTGGGGCCTCGATTTCAAGCGTTTTTTTTGGGGGGGTTTTCTTCTCTCTGAATAATAATGGACTCTTTCAGCTGTGTTTGTCATCAAATTAGCCCCGTACTTCACACAAGGCACTCTCAGAGCGCAAATTTCAACAAAGACAGAATTCAAATTAGGCCAAGTCAGCTTGAGGTTTGCAAGCTTCAAAAAGAAGAATGAGTTTTATTTGTGAAAGCGATGATTGCTCCGGGACGCACAAAAAAAACAAAAAAAAACAAAAAACGCAAGGTTTGAGTGGGCGGCGACGAACGTCTGCCTTCCTGTGGTTCGACTGCTTTCATGCTGCTTCCGTCCCACATTACAGTAAAATAACACTTAAACCTGCAATTCCAACGCACGAGCTCAAAATTCAACCATTCTCAAACACAACGCAGCCTTTGAAGCGTTCCCATCGTGTGTTTTTCCCCTTTTAAAGACGGAGTGTGTTTCCAAACATGGAGGAAGGCTGCGTACGTCAGTCTGGAGGCTGAGTTAAGCTTTGTTTGTCTTCTCGCCCCGGATTTTGTATTCCAGAGACCTGGGTTGGGTTCCTCCTGTTTCTGTCTACCTGACACTCTGTTCCTCTTGTACCTTTGATCAATCCAGCAGAGGAAATCTTGCCCTGGGTAGTGCCATCAGTCCAACACAGCGGGAGATGACACGGAGCAGGAGGATGTGAGGAAGAAGGGATGGAACATCCCTTTTCCTCTGGCGCTTTCTGCCTCGCGCTCTCTTGAAAGCGAATTTAAAAAAGATCATTTGCAGCATCTGATGAAGTGAATGTGAACTTAGGTCGAGAGGCTGCGTTTCACTCCTGGAGTGTCTTTTATGATAACCTTATGACCAGATTTCATCTCATCTAATGACTTTAAAGCAGAAGCCACAGTCGTGTCGTTATTTATGAAATTAGCTCGATGTGGAAATGAGTTTATCGTTACAGAAATGAATTTCCTGCTGCTCGTGTTGGGGTAACGCAGGCTTGGACAGCTTTACACACACTCCACACACACTGCTTCAAGTTTAAGTTTGTTATATCGGAGAAGGATTCACGGAAATGTTTTGGTAATAGTTGAGTGGGAGGCGACGTGTATTTACCTAGAGATCCGTCTCCTGCAGTCCACACGTCTCTCCCTCCCCCCCAGTCTGACCTACAGCCCTCCCTGATGGATCCTAAGGCGTTCCCTGGTTAGATGCAACATTTGGTCCACAATCTTAGTCTGCCCATGTTCAGAGTGCCTACACAGGAGATCTTGAATCGGTCTTAGCTGACTCCCAACATCAAGTGTGTGTCTTTAGGTCTGTACAGGTCTGCTTTGTTCCTTGGATTGAGACCGAGACAGTGGTCTGTGCGTCAGTGTGTTTTATACCCAAGTACGTCCAAGCGGAATCCTCATTCACATTCCGGTTATCCGCATTTTCCATCAGCTGTACGACTGTCCTCAGAACGCCCTTCGATGCTGGTCTAAACTGGGTCGGACCTGGGACGATGTAAGCCTGGAATCTCCCCCCCAAAGTCCCAGTTCCTCACCTTTGATTGTATTTTATAAAGGACACTTGCATGAAACACCTCATAGTCTCGGACACGGTCACGCCTCTAGGGACCCTTGATGGAGAGTGAGTTCAGGAAGACACGCGACGCCTTACCGGGGCCGCCGTAAATCAGCTGAGCCTAATTTCCTTCACTACGTTAAGCCTGCTAGAGTGTGGAAACCCTGTCAGTAGAGCTGATGTATCGCGTTGTCTCTCTGTTTCTGTGACGAAAGTCTCCAGACTCAAACTATTTCACTCAGTACTCTAAAGAGCTCGAGGGAGCTGAACGCTGCCTCGGGGTTGTGGTGAGAATTTAAAATAGTCTTCTTTCCGAGGCGCGTCTGGATGATTGAATAAAGTTCGTTTGAAACCTCACCTGCTGTTGACTACATTTGACCACAGACTGGTTGCTGCTAAACTTTCACTAGACGTACCCGGTGTGCTCCAAAATGGGTTTCATTGCTGATTTTCTAAACACTGACTCTCCGTAATAGAACGTTGGAGCGCCTGTGGCCTTTTTAGGGGTACCGGAGTGTTGCAGGGATGGATGTGATGTTCTGTGACAGAGGAGAGGGTTTTATCGAGATAAGGTTTTACAGAGGCATAAAAACCTTCTCGTTTAAGCGACTGGAGGAATCAGAGTATAGCTGTACGGCGCAGTCAAAAAAAATGCTACAGATGTTACAAATTGTGAGCGATTGGAACGACTTTTGTTTAATTTTTACACTTTGGTAAAAGCCTGATTCAATGAAAAGTAACAATGCAATAATGACTCCACAGGGTAAAGGAACACTTTTTTTTTACTTTTTTTTTTTTTTGGAAAATGCTTTTGCTGTTATTTTCCCCAGTTGCTGGGAAACTGTAGACGTAATAGCGCAATCAATCGGTACTTCAAGGCTCCAGATTGTTTCACGTTGCTGCCAGTAAGTTTGGTGCTCATTTCTGGGTAATTCTGGACTTATTAGCAATAGATAACGTTCAGGGTTTTTGTTTGTATTTACCTTTGAATACAGTGAAGTGCACTTTGTTTGATCTGTCGGATCTGACGAGTTGTGACGGTAAAGTAGTCCTCGACTGAAATTTCCTATTCAACCAAACACTCAGACCTGTCCCTCCTTGAAGAAGTAATCCAAAATTCAATGCTCTTTTGTCTACTATAGATCATTAAGATAAGATGAGAAAGGATAAGATAAGACAAGATAAACTTTATTGATCCTATATTTGGAAAATTCACTAATTTACTGCAGCTCAAAAAGTACGGGTAGAAAAAAAAGAGTTAAGATCATAAAAATATATACAAATAAATGAATGAACACACTTTACATACAGACTCTATATACTATATATATACTTTATTCACTTTTGAATATATTTACTCATATTCAAACACTCAAATGAAAATATAAAGAATATATACTCTACATGATGTCATACTGACATTATGACAAAAGTGATGTGTTATAATAAACTACAAAATGTATTATTGCGTAATAGTTTGTGTCACCCTCTGTATATATACTGTATCTTTCTATATACAGTGTATATATATATGTATATATATATATATATAAATAAATAATACAAATCTTTCCCCCGTCGGATCAACCTCTTGACATTCAGTCAAATCAATACCAGACATTTCCGCGCACTTTGGAAAATAAAATGCAATCTGATTTTTGAAAGAAACCTGACACGCTGACGGGAGACGAGAGACGCGTTACAGCTTATTGCCGGTGTGAAACGCGGAGTTGAGAGCCTGCTGAAATTGCCTTAAAAAGTTTGCCGGGAAGTTCCGTAGTACCTTCTAATGTCTTATCCATCTGTCTTTCTCCGTCTTTCCCCTGCAGGACTGAAGCAGATCCATGCCCTGTCAATCCAGGGAAACTATGAGCTCCGCATCGACTTGGAGGACTTTGAAAACAGCACTGCATATTCCCAGTATGGCACCTTTGGAGTGGGACTCTTCTCTGTGGACGCTGATGATGATGGATACCCTCTGACTGTGGGGGACTACTCTGGAAACGCAGGTAGAATCAATGAAGCTAATTAGAGGGAACATCCACCATGTGTTCCACACGCACACACACACACACTCCCAGTCTTTATTACGATCAAGGCAAAAAATGCAAGTAAGACGTACACACGGATCAAATGAATAGCATGAGTGTATAAAATCAGATTATTTCTGAGTTTGCCAGGTGATGGAATGCATGCGGGTGTGGCTTAATCCCATTACAATGTTTCCATGCCTAGTAAATCCGTTAGTAATTACATAATCTGCTGGTCAAAGTAAATTCACATTGATTTATGACGATTTCAGTCTAATTATGGTGTTTTTTTTATGTTGTAAAGGTGATTTATTGCTTTAATCAGAGTAAAATCAAAGTTTTATCGCAGGTGTAAATGTGATGATTTGTCCGAACAAACAGAATGTAACATCTCCTCACGTAGAAACACAACATACATACTCAAAAGGTTTAATCAGGGTCAGTACATAACATGTATAATGAGTAAATATTTGAGGTACATTTACCTAAAAGTAAAAAATGCAGTAATTGATATGCTTAAAAGAATTGAAGGATTTATGTTGAGATATTTGCTTCTTTCTCCTGTTACTCAACGACATGTTAGTCAATTTTCTTTGAATTTTTTTCAGATAAAAAATGATCAGCGTCCATCGGTAAAAAGTTTGTCATTTTGTTTTTGTTTTTTCTGTTTCATTTCATTCGTCATCGGAGATTCAAAACCAAGCCGACAAATCGTTTCACACGGCCTGATGAAAAACACCTTCCAGTTACTGACGCATTAACATACACGGGATAAATGTGAAATCATCAGAATTTCATCATTCAGTATGCTGCCGTTTCACCGTCCGGTGTATTTTAAACCCCAGAGCGGCCAAAAACGCCATCAAATATCTAGTGTTTGCTGCCCTGGGCTCCAACGGGGACTGTTTGCTTCTTACAGTGCAGTGTCCACTTGTTAAACCAGCCAGAAAGCTGCAGAGACAGAGGGACCGCTCTCCTCGGTGACTCTGCTCCCCCGAACATCCGATTCCACGCCAGCTACCTGTCATCGTGATTAAATTACTGCCAATTAATTGCTCTTCTTGACCTGCAGCGTAAACAAAAACCTGCCGTTGAAATGAAGAAGCAATTTAAAGAACCTTTGGGGAGCGCTGCACCGCAAACACAGAGAGAATGGGGACAGATATGAGGGATGGAGAAAGGGGGGAAGTGGAAGTGGAAGGAGGCGCTGGAAGAAAGTAGGATGAAGGGACGAAGGGGACAGGTGCGAGAGAGATGAAGAGGTAAACAAAAAATGAGGATAGAGGCATCTAAGTGGCCGGGAAGGCAGAGGAGGAGAGAAAAGGGAAACAGGAGCACAGGAGGTGGGAAATCGTGTCATGGTCACCGAGGCAGATTTGGGCTTTTTTTTTTTTTTTTTTTTGTGTGTGTGTGTGTCCCCAGACACAGTGTCAGCTAAAACCTCCTGTAATGCTCCTGGATCGTCCTCGGCAGGCCTGACCTTGAAGCAGTCTGCCCGTCGGACATTTGAGTCCAGTCAAATTAAGGGTACTCAGACTCTCTGGGGATGCTCGTCCTCTCATCTCTGCTTCCCTGTAGGCAGGGCCGCTATTATTATTGTTGCTGTTATTATTTTGTTGTGGCTGCTTTCCGATCAGCTGACAGGTGCTCATTTGCTGCCGGGAGCAGCTGGATCTTAATGGGCGTCAGACGAGGGTGCTGGCCCCCAGCCACCAAGGTGACATCCAGCGCCTTGCAAATGAGCCTTTTAGTGCTTCTGGGACTTTTTTTTTCCCGTCCTCTTTTCTACACCCAGTGGACATCATCCCTCTGTCAAAGCCGTTGAGCTGTGTCTTCATCCTTTTTTTTTTCCCCCCCTCTTTCTTCTCCCTGTCTTGTCTCTCTAACGTCTAGCAGCATAAAACACGACTATCAGACATGCCTGTCATTTTTTTTTTTTTTTGCCTGCTGACTGGTTACCATGGTAATGCCAAAGGGAGAGCAGAGCAGAGTAGAGACAGCGTAAGAGGGTAAGGGGCTGGGTGGCCACATCCTGAGCAATTAACTGCTGTTTGATGCTCTGGCGAGCTGTTAGCCATCACCCAATGGCTGGTGAGCTTTCTTTCATTCCTCTCTCAGCTTCATCCCTAAATCCACTCCTGCTCACAGCGTGAGGCCATCTTAAAAAACAAAGGAGTGGACGGGCGAGAAAAGGAGGTAAAGGGAGTTTAGCGAACATTAGGAGCTCTTTAAATATCCATTGGCTGGCAGCCTTTGGTCTGCTGCACCATTTTCCAGAGCCTTGTTTCTCAAACCGAAGTACGTGGACCACTAGGAGTACGTGAAGGTACTACGGGGAGTGAGGGAGAGAAGGTGGAGACTGTGTGAAACAACAATTTAGAGTAAATGATAAAAATATGACAGATTCTTTAAAAGGTGTGAAATGAAATGTGCCCATAAATACACAGATGAATGAAAACGATATTAAATATTAAATTGAAACAGACTCGCTTAGAGCTGCATGCTGTTATTTACTGTTAGGTACGGAAGAAGATAAGAGCCAAGTTAAACAAAATAAACATGACAAAAAGCAAATCTCAGAAAAAACAGGAAAATGTATTTGATAATAATTATTTTATTGCCACAGTAATAGACAGTAATATGATGGTGCATCTCCCAGATCTTTGACGCTGGGGTCAATAGTCGTTCATCATCCTCCTCACCCTCCTCATCCTCCATCCAAGATTTGCGTCCAAATTTGGTCTTTCATCTGCTTTTTCTAAAACCTTTCCAGTTGTTTCAAAAGTCTTTAAATCAAGAAGCAGGAAGTAAACACTCACACAGCTGCGCTTCGGTCTTAGTGTGTGTGTGTGTGTGTGTGTCAGACCGGATAAAGATCCTAATAAATAATTAAGAATAAGACCCACACACTGGCACTGTTTTCTATTTGAAAGACAGACTGGTTGAGGTTAATGGCAAATATTGACAGCTGGAGGTGAATTGTTGTGAAAAAGTGCATTTGCGATGGGTAAAAAAATAGCAGAGTAAAAAAGGTAACTTGAGGTAAAATCGAAACTTAAGAGCGAGACAAACCGTGGACTATTATAAGGAATACGTAGAGGTTATAAGAAGAAATGAAGTCTATTTTACAGCTTACAGCTACTCGAAATCTAACAGAAACCTGCGTGGAAAATAAAGAACGAGACAACAGGAAGACAACCTTGAACATAAGAGGTAGAGGAGTATAAGAGAGAGGCATCCATAATAGAAGCCACAGCGAAAAAAAATTGTCATTCACGCACTGGCACCGACATCAATCTACCGGTCGGAGGTTGAGTACGAGGATCCCGAAAAAAAACCTCTCAGATTAGGGCGGATAAATCTCTAAACACCTTTTTGGTGTCAAAATGATGTTACGCAACATTTTTAGAAAATGTGACAAAATGGCAAAACCTCTTAAATCTCCCCAGCAGGCATGCAGAGTGAACACGTTTATGTCATTTCTGACGCACTTTTTTCCGCCAATTTAATCTGTCTTGAATATAAATGCCGTCTCTATCACTAAAAACTATTTTCAACTCCGATGATGCAATAAAAGGAGACAATAAGGAGACTCGCACCACACGTACCACGTCACCACGTCACCCCCCCCCCCCCC
>OMNV01007381.1:2194-12202 GCA_900303265.1 Brotula barbata
GAGACGCTCGCCGGTCTGCAGATCGGCGACCCAACGAATCCGTCCTCTTTATTTGCAGACCTTCTTATGTAGTCCGCTTCACGGGATGCTCGTATCAGACCTGACATTATCGCCGCACCTCGGCTCAAACCAGCGTTTGATTTTGTAAGATATTAAAGTTACTTCGCCGTGTGTGTCGAGCAGCTGCTGCCAGGCTTCTAACAACACGGTATCCATGTACATGTGAAAATGAGCCGGATATCAACGCTTTGGTAGCACAGGAAAAATATGTCTACCAACTACTGGGACAATAATACACACACTGAGGAATGGGACTCGTGGGACTCATCTCCACATGTAGCGTATAGGGTAGAGGATGGGAAGGGGAGGGGAGGGGGTGTAATGTATCAGACAACACGAGGATAAAAAGCAGCGCCGTTATATGAGCTCTGCTACAGGCGTGGAATACGTTAATAATTATGCAGCCGATACCATAATTCTGGCCGCACCTGTTGCACAGACAAAAATGTAACATCATCGATGCGTTTGCTTATCGTTTGACACATCGTGTCCGCCATGCTTCATGAATAATGACATTTCTCACTCCCTTGTACACTCTGATTAGCTATAAAATGCCATCGCTGTTCGTACGAGTGGAATTGAGTGCTTGTCTCCAATGTGCAGGTTTGTTTCACTTGGTGGCTTTGGAAATGAAAGGCCAACCAAAAAAAAAAAAAAAAAAAAAATGTTGCTCTTCTCTGCAGAGAAATAGAAAGAAAGAAAAAAAGAATATAATTTTTTTCTTTTTTTCCACATTGACTGACTCAATTTCACGCTCCATTGGCATATCTGGGGTGACGCGCCATGAAATCAGTCCAATTCAGGGATTTCAGAGGAACAGTATTTTGAAACCTCCTGAGATATGTGACCGTATTACTTTCTCCAACTCCAGACAGATTACACCATTTGTGGCAGTGGCAAAGGTGCCGCCGTGGTGATGGTGCATTCTTTTTACTGGTAAACTGAAGCCATTGCACAAATGATTCAATCAAGTGTATCGACTAATCTTGTCGCTTCAGACTTTTACGCCGAACGCAGACGGGGAACTGAATAAAAACATCACTCAGAGTCTGGTTTTGCGAGTGATTTCCAGATGAATTCTTGGAATTTTGAGTTAAACACGATTAAAGAAAGCCTCAACATTAATGCGTAAATTGTTGTCTTGTTTGCATGAAAATGAGTTATGAGCTGCAAAGATTTCAGCATGAATGTAGGTGAAGGATCGCAGCTCCTTGCTCGGTTATTGACACTATAAAACTCGAGGTGTTGTAAAAAAAAGAAAAACAGGCTCAGATTTCATATAGATTTGACAGTTTGCACAAATTGGACCCAAATTCTATTAAGCGAGTCGATGGCAGATGGCACGTTTTTGGAAGCTTTACTGGGCAGTCACTTTGGAGGAATGGAGGAGCTGTAACTATGGTGGAGACGACAGGAAGCACGCAGGACTAACTGGACACACAATGGGGCGGATCCACCGCTGTGGGGTAAACAAGAGCTACAGCTGTCTGCCTCCTCATACATATGAAATTACTGTCGGCAAAAACCCCCCAAAAAAAGATCAATTGTAGAGAGACACAACATTGAACTCACGAACGCGGGAATCGTCATCTTCCAGGTGGACGGTTCGGAGTGCGACCACCGATTTCGGAGTGTTACGAAGGACAACAAAAGAAGTTGACAAAACGACAGAAGGTGGCTGGAGATGGCGTGTTAAATACTTTGGAGCGATGAGGAGCAGCTGCGGAGTAATCAGGGAGGTGCAGAGCAGCTGGAGCTGAGACGATCCATGTACACTCAGGGATTGTCATTTGATGAAGAGGCCAATATAAGTTTTAATATAGCAACCTGTGACGACGGGCTATATTTAACGGGATCTGTTACAACGCTGATTATTGCGGTTTTTTTTTTTAAATAGGTTTGTATCTCGGAAATCCGTGCAGGGCCTTCACAGTAAATAATCCCATTTATTCACTGTTCACGGATCTTAGAATGTACAGTGTAGCCTTAGCTGGTAGTGCTAAAAATAACCTGACACGGCGTTCCATTGTTTGAGCGGTGTGACACGCCTTCAACTCACTCCAGGTTGAAATTCAGCAGAGACCCCATTAAACCATCAAGCCACCGTAATGGTTGTCGCATTAAAATGTGATTTTTTTATTTTTTTTTTGCTCTTGAGTGCCTTAAACGCTACAAATGAAAGTATTTCTGCCTCAGCCTGTTATTTCAGTGGGAAAAGTGCAAAAGGTGGTCATGCTGCAATTTGTCTGCCAAGGATGGCTGCGGTGCTGACCGGGTCAGGAGCCGGAGAAACCACACAACTGTCCCTTTTCGTCTATTTCCATCAGCTTCCTCACCTCTCCAAAGCCACATGAGATCACTTTTGTCGTGATCGGTTTCACTGATCGGTTAAGTTTTACCCTCCAACCGATACTTCATCATTCATTATGTTGGAAAATTTCGACTGAGATACAGGAAGTCACCACAAGAGCGAGATCAGGATGAAAGGCGCTGTTGGAAAATCAGTTAATATTATAATATAAAATCTGTATAATTGTCTGATGTAGATTCATTGAAATGTTTCTGTAAAATTTTTAAGCTAAACAAAACAAAACACCTCTCCTGTCCAGGCGCTGGTGTGTGTACAGTCAGTGCACTAGCGGAGTAAGAGCCAAAATTCGTGTCCACCTCAGAGATCTTGGATTTCATTCCAGGTACTCTACCTCCAGCTTAGTAGAAGCCACATCCTTGTCGCTGCACTGCCAGTTCTTACTGGATGGTCTTACACCGTCCCCGTGGCGCCCGTTGCTGGCAGGTGAAAGGAAATGGCTAGCAGCACCCTGTAAGTAACACATGGCTGTCAACATTGTCCCCAGGCCAGCAGGGGAGTTAGCCGTGACAAGGACTACAGAGCACGGGGAATTGGCTGGTCCAAATTGGGAGCAAAACCTGAAAAAGCAAAAGCTGTGATTGGGGGGAGCTTGTGTGAGTGCAGAGTGTAACGGGCACTGCTCGTTGCCTGCCTTCTAACACTTTCACTTAAGTTGACCAGCCAAGTGTGTATCACTCTCTCCATCCTGGTGAGGCAGGTATTTAGCACCCTTCTCAGGGAAGTCGTTTCTCCTTCAAACCGTCCTCCCTGGAGATAAAGGAAAGGCTCATCATCTGACAGGGCAGCCCTCCCGCTAACCTCATCTGTCTTTGATGTAACTATGACACAGGCTGGTGATTCACACGGCACAGCGGGGCTTGGATGCACAGTCTTACCTTCAAGTCTGCCTTTTTAACAGCGGATTTAAAATATTGTGAGAGCTTTGAAGAGAGAACCGTCTCCGTCTCCAAAAGATCACTAACAACCTGCTTCGCCGTTTGTCATATTTTGCCTTTATTAAAATCTGCCGGTGTTTTTTGAGCATATTTACCCCTTATAAATCATGCATTTCCCCCACCTGAAATGCCAAATCCTGCAATCCTAAAACCTCCCACACGTTGATGGAAGGATCCGGATTCAGCGGTGTCCTCTGCAGTGAGGGGACTGCTTGATGGATGCACTAAAATATCCCTACGGTTTGCCAGCAACTTATGTTTGGCTGTCCTCCTAATGTCATTAAATCTTTCTCACAGGACCACGGCTACAATTATTAAGCGAAAGTGTTATCTCTTCCCGAGCTAATTTAACACCACCCTCCCACAGTGGCTTATTTACAGTGCTGTGTATTTGCTCTTTACAATTCTACACTTCCCACACAAGAACCATCAGTCTCATTTTAGCAGAAACTTTTTCTCGTGTGTGAAATGATCCAAAGTGTTCTCCGAAGCTTCCATCACCGAATTGGCAGAGGGCCATAAAGCAAAACGCAGTCTTTTTAAAGGCAAAGGAGTGCGGCTATTGATTGGTTATTTCAGTCCCAGGCCCACGCATGTTGTATTCCTCTTAATTCCACTCCATTTAATACTGAATAGAGTAGTGGGCACTGCACGCCTTCAATCTCACACACGCCAAATATGTGTCATCACATTTGACTTTGGCTGTTGCTCATTTTACTTAATTGACCCGAACTTCGCTATTCATATATTTGTTTCAGCTCTGGCTCATTGAATTAAAAATATTGACATGTATAAGTGTAAAATAAAAGTAAAATAAAAGCGAAAGCCGGAGCAAAAGCATATACAGTACGTATATATATTATTTATATAATATAATATTATATATTATATTATAGATTATAGATAGATTATATATTATATTATATTATATATAAGATTAATGAATTATCTATCTATCTATCTATCTATCTATCTATCTATCTATCTATCTATCTATCATCCATCCATCCATCCATCCATCATCCATCCATCCATCATCCATTCATCCATCCACCCATCCATCCATCCATCTATCATCATTAATTATCTATCTATCTATCTATCTATCTATCTATCTATCTATCTATCTATCTATCTATCTATCTATCTCTCTCCATCCACCATCCACCCACCCATCTATCTATCTATCTATCTATCTATCTATCTATCTATCTATCTATCTATCTATCTATCTCTCTCCATCCACCATCCACCCACCCATCTATCTATCTATCTATCTATCTATCTATCTATCTATCTATCTATCTATCTATCTATCTATCTATCTATCTATCTATCTATCATCATTATCCATTCATCATCCATCTGTCTATTTATCTATCTCTCTCTCTGTCTGTCTGTCCATCTATCTATCTATCTATCTATCTATCTATCTATCTATCTATCTATCTATCTATCTATAAAACGGTGCCTCCTCCTGTGAACGTTTTAAACAAAGACTCTCTGTTTTGCATCACAGTGTGCTAATTTTTGTGTCACTATGTGGCTGTTAAAATCAGCAGCAGTGTATGTGTGAACTGTACTATTTAAGACCTGAATGCTACATTCATCTGAATAAACGTAGATATTCTTTAGTCTGACATGAAGCCAGCTGGTGAATGGCTGAGTGTGGGTGCAGTGTGTATTTTATCTCTCACTTCAAGCGGCTAGTTTTGGTACAATGAAATGTGTGATAAAAAAATGAAAAAAAAAATGTAATTCTGGCTGTTGCGTCTAATAACCTGAGACTTAATGCATCCGTGTCTCGCTGAGCAAAAAGTCCATTTTGGCAAGTTCTTGGTAGAAGGCCAGCCTATCTAAGTCTGGACTAGCAATTCATCAACCTGGCATCTTAGTTTAAAACTGATGCAGCACTAGAGGCGTAGAAAGTATTTTGCTTTCGTTCCTTAATTCCAACTCCATGCAGCAGCTGCAGTGTTAAGTCGCGGGCGACTCGATGAACCCAGCGTCTGACTCTAATTCAGTCCTTCTGTCCGTGCATTTACATCAACAAATGTCTTTCTTACATGGGCGGCGTCAGCTGCCGAGACAGACTGAGGAAGGATATTTTGATGCGACAGCCTCTCCGTTTAAGCTTTTCAGCATTCAGTGAGAACGAGAACTTCAATGAACAGCTGACAAAGCTGCTCCATTCTTCTCATTCTTCTAATGATAGCATAGTCTGTAGTGGAAGGTAGCAAGATACTACTGATGTTCTACATTTAATCTACTCATACTCAAACATCAGGGTCAGGCCTGTCAGGAAAGTAATATGGAGTCGTTGCATCTCTCATTTCAAAATAGAAGCACGGTTTACATACAGCGGTCTGAGATTACTCTGACGTGGACTATGAGTCAGACTAAGATACGATCATGTAAACGCATTACGCATGCCTTAATCATTCTAAGATTGGTCCAATTAAATAGGATATCCAGGGTGACATGGGCCAGATTACTCCAGAAAAGATCAGTTTTTGACTCCATACAATGTCCAGACAACTTACCACACGATAGAAGAAATGCATATCATAAAATATTTAGATACCAGATGATATTTAGATCAAAAAGAATGCAGGCTGGAGATTGGAAGCATTTCAGGAGCTGCTACGTGCACGAGGAATGGTTGTGTCAGCTCAAATGATGCATCCATCCATCCATCCATCCATCCATCCATCCATTATCTATATCATTTATCCCAGTCAGGGTCCTGGTGGTGTTTAGGCAAAAGGCGGGGTACAGCCTGGACAGGTTGCAAGTCCATCACAACAGACAGATAACTCAATCACACTCCCATTCACACCTATGGGCGATTTAGTTACTCCAATTCACCTAAGCTGGAGGTGGGTGGAAACCTTAGAGTCCACGTTCAACATGCAAACTCCACATTGAAAGGATTTAAGATGGATTATAAATGTCTCAGGGCCCGACCTTAGCCAGATTACAGTGTGCACGTAAAGGAGGCTGTTAATTAAAATGGCAGTTTATCCGAATTCACGACCGATTCACCATATTGAGGAAAAGCATGTCAATGTGTTTCCCAGTGAGACAGAGGCCAGAACGGCGATCTAAAATCCCACAGCGACCTGCTGACATCGATTTGGGCTTTGACTTGGTTTGGATGTAATCAAACTGTCACACCGTGCACTAATCTCTCACTATTAGTCACTATTTTTATCTAAAGAGCTGCAACATTGACTTTGTTCCCAATTACAGTACCACACTGGATTCCCAGCGCTAAAGATTCGAAGTAGTGTCCATTTATAAGTAATGGCTGAAATTGGCTTTTGTCCAGTCGGCTACAGGGGGAAACTTTGCTGTTGGAGTGCAGACTTTGATGACCTTGAGAAGACTTTGCCATATATCATTAACATAAAACACAGACACGATGACACAGATTTCATGGATTTTGAGCTTAAATTGCCTCATCCTTAACTTTAATGACCAGAAAGAGCCTCGCAGAAGCCTACTCACATTATATTGTGCTCTTTCCGAGTGCTTACACACATTTCATATTTACATATCCCTTTCAGCCATTAGGCGTTTAACCTTATTTCTGTGTACTTCCCTCAAGAGTTGAATTTCTTCTGGTCCCCCTCGTGTGACTCAAACATTATTTAAAGGTACGGTAGCACCTGTTCCTGTTTAGATACGTGCTGTGATCTTTCTGAGGTGTAAATATTCATAAAACCTCTGAAAGTTTGTGCAGATTTAAGACTATAAAGGTATCCTATTGTACCAGAGAGACTGCTTATAAAGGGATTTACTTCCTTTTTTTTCCTCTTGGGCCAATAAAAGCACCTGTCAATCTTGGCATGGCGCGTTGTTTATAAAAATAAATAGGGCCTAAATCCCCGATGGCTGCACTGTGTTATTAATGGATTGCATTGTAGGTTAACTATGATTTACGGAGAGCCTATATAAGTCTATATCCTCGTAATTAGATCAAATCCCAGCTGGCTCTCAATATTGCTCACATTCCCAGAGGTCTGTGTTACTCAGCCACATGAAAGTGCCAGTGTGTTTTTCTTGATCTATAGTAGTTTACACTTGAAAATACAAACAGTCATAAACACACAGGTACTGGTGCCCAGTTTGTGGATTGCAGTATTCATCGCAGAAGCTGAGCATTGGCAACGTGTTGATTGGGAAATCAGCAACTTGTTGGTTTTTTACGTTTTTTCTAGGAAAGAAATTTTTATTTTTTGAAGTATTTTTTGGCATTGGTGCTTTATTTTGATACGTATCGAAGAGAGACAGACAGGAAGGTCTGAGCAGCGAGAGGGGATGACATCCAGCAAAAAGTCACAGGTCGGAATCAAACCCGCACCGCCGCAGGCACTCCAGCAGGTGAGCCACCGGGGGCGCATCGAATAGAATTTTTTACACCAGCAACATTTCAAGTTAGGATCTTATTTCATTCTAACTCGTCAAATTTATGCTTGACATTGAAAGATGCTCACACCCTTTCCTCTTTCTCTGGGCAAAAGCTTATGTCACGAAGATGAATATGATCAGATTCAATTACACGACGGAGCCATTACTTATTGAAAATGAAATATTCCCGAGTCAGAGAGCGGAGGTGATCGTGAAATCTTTGTCGATTACTCCCCCTCTGATTATCAATTTCATTTTTTTTTTAACTATCCCCCTGCTGTGCTTCTAAACGATGTACTAAACCAATTGGAAAAGTTGAACTTAATTTAATAAGAATAAGAACAAGCAGAAACACAGCGGGCCAACAGGCACCGTCGTCCTCCTGATTACACGTTTATTCTTCTCTCGCCAGTCTTTTTTACCACATTCCTGTTAAATTGATTTGAAGCGTTACACACACAAAAAAAAACAACACAACATTAAAGATTTAACCTTGATTATACGGCCTAAACCTTTAACAAACAATTTGTATGATATGTACGTACGTAAACAATCCCACGTGACGGTCCTGTAACGTCTGCAGACTCGTTAACATGCACGGATGGTACCGCTGAATACTGACTGACCCCCCTCGGTGCCCCCCAGCACATCTTAAACACCACGTGTAATTGGGTTGTCATTGTTAATGAGGGGAACATGTACTCCAAAGAGAAAAACTCCGCCATCTGACTCCTCTCTTCGTTTTTTGTTTTTTTGTTTTTTTTTTTGCCTGCATGTGTGCGTGTGCGTAGCGTGTCTCCGAGCGCAGGTGGTCATTAAATTATGATCTCGCGTCTGACTTTGCTTAAATCAGATATTGAAAGGTTTTTTGTCCTCCGTGACATTTTGATCTCCGGTTCGTCATTAAGTGGGGGATGTGATGAAATTTACATAACCCTAATTCTTCAGCGTGCTGACAACATATTTTTGCGGTGACAGCCATCTTTAATATTTAGAAGAGTGCTTTCCAATGCCCTTCAACTGTGCCTGCAGTATTAATGTACGCTTAATGGGAGAGGTTCCATAAATGAGTCTCAAATGGAGCTAGACATTTTAATGTTTGCTAGAATGGCTGTTATTTCCACACTTAGCTATAATAGTCTTTATTGCATATTTAATAAAGTGTAGGCCTGTATTAATTTTTTAGCAGCCGAGCACTTCATTAAATAGTTTTGATGGTCGGGATGGGTTTTACCAGTCCTCAATAATCCTTTTGTCCTTCCTCATTTGTTCTACTTATAAACAATACAACACTTCTATAATTAGATTAGATACAGTATATTATAATTAGATTAATGCATTTTATAGCTCCCCTTCCTCGGTTCCAGAGGATAAGCATTTGTCTGTGTAAGAGAGGAGGAGGAGCACAAGTAAATATTGTGTTACGTTGCATATGCGTGATCTTTTTTTCCATTTATCTATCATCAATCTATATTCATTATCTATATAAGCTGAACCTAATGAGATAAACCTTATAAGATAAAGTTATGGCACAGGCCTGTATTTATGCGTCAGTACAACTATGCTACAATATGCTGTCCTTTGAGTGATTTCATTGCCACGGCTGCAGCTGATTATCAATCAAGCAGTAACTTATTTACCTTTCATTCAGACGGACTGCAGTGCTGCAGGCTGGATGCACCCTGACGGACAGCCAGAGTGGCCGGAGTTTAATTACGACGGGATAAAAGATGTTCTTGTTTTTAAGTGAGGACGGCTGGGAAACGTTGAAGCTGATGCAGTGTTGCAGAGGTTTCAAAATACTTCTCAATACGTCCTCTTAAGCCCTATTTTCATGGTGTCAGTACCACCTGGGGCTCCTTGGTCATTTGCAACGGTTGCAGAGGTGACTGATCTTTAGCCCCGCACAAATGTACAATGTTCGCAATGTGTAAAGTTAAAGTCAAAGTTAAAAACCACAAATTACCATATTTGGTCAAATGCAAAGGTCATGTGATAATACGAGTCCCGTGGGAATCAGCATTTCAATGGTTTGGTGTGTTTTTTGAGGATTTTTTTTTTTGCATCTTTCTGCCTCTTTCCCGGTCAGGCTGCGGTGGAAATTATAAAAGAAGGGTGCGGTGATTTATGCCTCTGAGAAACAATCAGAGTATAAAGTTTTATTCCTCTTATTCTCACTGAGTGACTGACTGACTGACTCTCTAGCTCGCTCGTCCACCGCTTTCTCTC
>OMNV01007394.1:5780-16343 GCA_900303265.1 Brotula barbata
CCCTCCAACATCAACAAAACCATCAGCATGTACTGGGAAACTAACGGTAAGTTTACAATACAAACCATCGAAATGAATGCACACATGCACAGCCGAGAGCTCCTTCATCCGCCAAGGGTCTCAGGGTTGGGCCTCGATCCCAAACCGTACCTCAGAAACCAAACCAACCCCTCCTCCGTCCATCTGTTAGTATTCAAATATCGACTGTACACGGTGCAGACGGGCAGAAAGAGGCCGGTGAAAGCCTGACGTCCTCCACGGCGGTCAGAGCAATCCTGGAGGTACGCATGCACGTTAGCGCGTACACAAAGGAGCACATCTCGACATCTTTGTCGTGGGAATTTTCCCCTCGTCTCTGCTGGACTCACGGGGTCCCTCTTCTCCGTAAGAACAAAGGCCTAACATGAGGGGAAAGTCTTTACAGATGCATTTTAGAAGCCTGCTGACAGGTCACTCACACCCAATAAAAAGGGAGATATAATGAAGTGAAGCATGACAAACGACCTTGGCCTTTTTACCACGAGGAGCAGAGCAAACCTGGGAAATACACACCAGAGGTTGGGGACAATGCTAGTCCATATTGAAAAGAATTGACAAATGTCTCGAAAATATCGCTGGTTTGTGCTCCAACAACAGGGGCCGACACCCCAACGTCCCAAACCTGGGTTAGGGAAACCTTCAACCCTCACTTCCTGTGTATGAAAAGACTCGGACGTGTTACTTGCACGCTCTAAACATTACTGGAGTGTACTTATTGCTCGTTGAGTACCATTATGTCATGGCACAGATCTTGGCTTTTGGTTTTGGTTGAATAAGTGCGATGCAGCCATGTCTGCTCTCAGCTATTGGAAAACCACAGCAAAGGTCTGATAGAGTCATATGGTAAAAGCAGCTCTTCAGCAGTTCCACCATGGGAGGTCCGACTAACAACTATGCTGGGATCAGACCTGTGATGTCGGTGGGATAACCGAGTCCCATGTCTGCCCGGTCACATGGTCAAGGATCAGAGGAACGGGAGAAGCTGCTGTGGGTATTTGAGTGTAATCAAGACTATGAGCTTTGACCAGATCTTGAACCAGGCAGCACATGATGCCTCCGCGCCGCCAGCAGGGCCGCATCTTAAGATGATCTGACATCACCAATTGACCCTGACACTAATATCATCAAGCTGTGCGTTGAACAAAATGACTTAAATGGTCACAGTGCAAACACGGTGTACACTTCAAAGAGTCCGGGGGCTTATCTCTGAAAAACAAAGGCCATGACACTGTTCAAATAGAAGGAGCGCCGATAAACAGGAGCCCTTTTATTGTCGCTGTAACCCTGTAATCCCCCTTTATAAAAACTCGGAGACCTGCAGGCTCCACTGGTCCAGGTCCACTTCACCTCAGCTCGAGGAACGATTTAGTCAAATTTATATGAGCCTGATCTCACAAATGTTTTACTTATTTGTACTTAATTGTCCAAAAATGAGTGTCACCTTTTTATTGTTACATTGTGGAGCATGTTGAGTCCACCAACATCAAATCATAACAAAATAGGTTTCAACAGCCGAAGAATAACAAACCTAGACAAGTTTATTACTCTTAAAAATAGTAACTCATAGTATTGATAAGAAATGTATTGATCTGGATCGTTGTATCCTCATAATACGTAAAATACTTCCACTCGTTCATGCTAACATCTTCATAATAGCTGCAAATTGTATAACTGGATGAATGTTTTGTGGTTTATCATATGTAAATAATGTTTATTTTACTTAATAAACGAGAATATCCTCGCTAAGTATTTATGGCACCACATGTAGCGCTGCTAACTTCAGGCTAGCTAAATCAAACAACGTGCATCAGCGTCAGAGGACGTCTCGAATAAAGTCGGAATGATTTGGGTGATTTTGTTTTATGCAACAGTTTGCAAGAAATGTCAGCAGTCACTCTATTTTCATTCAAAAACTTTACTATGATATCGCAAGGCGACGCTAGCTAGTTAGCGAACTAGAAAGCTAGCTAGTTAGCGAGCTAGCTAGCTAGCTAACAGCTAACGGTGCCCTACAGACCACCTGCTAGTAAAAATGAACAGCTGTGGAAGTCAGAGTTTGGATTGGGAGACTTAGGACGGTTTAATTGAAACAAACTTCAACAAGAATCAGTTTTTTCTTACGTCAGACAACAACATGACAGGTAAACTTCAATCACGGACTAAATGTGAAATAGTGACAGAATAATTTACTTAAAAGGTAGCTTAGGTCGTTTTTTGTAGAAACACAATTTGTTACGTTTGAAGAAATCAACATCCTGAAAGCTACAAATAAATCAAATGCTCCGAAAGAAAATAATTCTAAAAATACAACATCTGTAGCTCTGGTAGTAAACCTGGAATAAACTCAATCGTTGGATTCGGACCAAATGAAATGATTGGATGGACGACCTGCATGCACGTCCAGTCATTGTGCAAGACCAGAGTCTGAGTCCAAGTCGTCACACAGGCGTGTGTGTGATTCATACTATGCGCAATCATATATCATATATATATATATATACTGTATATATAGAAAGAGAGATTATACATGTGTGTATGCAGGACCTGTGAGCACACGCTTTCAGTAGTACGTACACGCTTTCAGTAGTATGTACACGCTTTCAGTAGTATGTACACGCTTTCAGTAGTATGTACACGCTTTCAGTAGTATGTACACGCTTTGAGAAGTATGTACATGCTTTCAGTAGTATGTGTGTGAATCTTTCCGATGTGATTATCTCAGAAAATATTTTGATTCCCTAATCCTCCGTCTTTTGACTGAGACATGAGGTAGCTGTAGTTGGAGCTGTAGTACTCTGTGATGCGTTCCTCCAACTGTTGGCAGGTAGTGCGCCCTGCCTGGATTTTATGGTTCGTATACTTTCATAATCCAGTTTACTCCCTGCTTGTTCCAACATTACCTGCCCGACCTTTAAAGGTGAGATTTTATGGTCCCAGCAGAATATATTTTTATATTTTAGAAATACATAATACAGCGCCCCCCTGTTGGCTCCCTGTGGGTCTAAAACACCTTGGCCGTCCTTTGGGCTTTGCTGCAGATCAGGACTAAAGTCTGTCTATCGTAATAAATACAGTATTTTATTTAGCTACATGTCTGTGCACTGTATTTTGCATTTTATTTGACACATTTAAAACACTGGAGTTTTGTTTTGTTTCTATTTCTCTATTTGTCAACTGCCTATTTTCAATTTGTTTGTATGTTAAATTTGTGAACACCTTCGCATTACTAACAGTAAGGATAAACACACAGAGTAGAGAGTAGAGAGTACAGAGTACATGGAAACACGCTCAGTGATTCAGACAAGGCCGCCTACACCAAGGATCATAATACACTTGGTTACTTAGTGTGTGTGTATAACGCCGTGCCAAAACCAAAATACACTTGCCAAGATGTGTTTGGAATTCCTGGGAAGTTGAGGTTCCTAAGGTTTCTATGAAATTCACACACACACACACACACATACACGCCAGTGGGTCCGGAGTTTTAAATACTAAATCCCTAAACGTTTCTGTCGTGCATATTTGGAGAAATCCTTTTCCACTGAGGGATATCCAGCAAAGAGAGACATTTTGAGCTGCCATGATGGAAGTACGGGTATCCAGCCGTGGCAGTAAAAACTATTTAGTGTGAGTGATCAGACGCGGGCCGTGTTTGAGAAGCAGTGTGAAATTGTGCGTGGTGATGATGGAAAGCGGGAGGACGTGGACTGGGAGTGAGTGAGCTCTCCCTGGTGTGTGATGGAGCGGGGCAGGTCAGACCCTCAGTGTTTTCTCTCTGCTCGGGGTTAACTGCTCTTCAGTGGACTCACACGCTCATTTGTAACGTGTGTGTACTCTGGGCTAATCGGCTCCAACGCTGAGGATGAATCATGGCTTCCATTTTTCAGCTGATTTTCAGTCGGTCCGGTCTCCCCGTCTGTTGTAGCACTGCGGTGCGTTGTCCCAAAGCACAAGGAGTCTTTATATTTCGCTGAGGTGACATTAAGCCACACAAATATTTGTTTTTAGGGGCAGAAAAACAAGAATTCTCCAAAATATCATGAATTCTTTGTAATGGATCGCCTGGTAGCGAGTAACAAGGCAATCATTTTCATGTGACGGCCTCGTGGGACGGAGACGGGGACATTTAGGGTTAGACATTTAGGTAGAGTTGGAGTCTAAATTTTAAGACAACCCTCAGCGCTTCCATTAATTGGCCACTGTGGATTTAAGGCTCCATCTAATCTGACCGCACAGCTTAAACCTCCCGTTTAATGAAGCCTTCCCTCGTGGCGTAATTCAAACTAACACATGGAGCTTAGAGAGGAGAACAATAGAAACAAATGTAAACCAGCTTCTTGTTTTAAACGCGTCACGGCCTCTTGGAGCTGAAGAGGATCCTCTAGCGTTCTGGACCTGATTCTGGTTTGGCCCCATTAAACCTTGGAGCTGTATATCCTAAACAAGAGACCAGTTCATTTGCAAAATACAATAAGCACTATTTTTTTATTTATTGTCTTCATTCCAGTTCATCTCCTGAAAATTTGGTATGTGGTACAAACTTCACTTCAAAGTATATTATACAACTAAAATTTAAACTATTGCTTTTCTGCTGATGACCTCATAAGTCAGGCGTGTTCCATCGTGTGTTTGCCTGTTTTTCATGCAGAAGGTCCTGGGGTTCAGAATAGACCAAGACCAAGATTGGGTGAGTACAAATCCAGATTATGTTAATTTAACCTATTTCATTCTGTAAATAACAAAAAATTCACGTGATAGTGATTCCATACATTTTTGATGGTGATAGATATGAATCACATAAAGTTAAGAAAACACAACAAAACAGTAAATTAGGTTTATATCTGAACCGTCATGTTTTAAAACTACTTCAGTCGTAAATATTGGCCTCTTATATCCAGTCAGCACTCATTTGGTGATTTAAAGATGGAGAGGATTTGCATACTTGTGCTAACAAATAACCTCTATCTAACTCTGAGGTAACCACCTATTGTAAAAATCCCAATATTCCTAAAGATGACATCAGGATGTGTAAAATAATACCTAACACATATAGAATAATTATCATTTCACAGGAAATTAAATATATCATTGCTTTAAAGTGTAGGTACATATAATGGAAAATGTATTTTTTTAAATCAGAACTTCTCTAGAATTTTTTGTGTTTTTAGTGTCTTTTCTACGCGATACACAGAATTAGTAGAGGATTACTAACTCCAGAAGGCCCATGGAACAAATCCAAATACTTCAACTCCATGATTGTGAAGAACCAATTTGTTAACATTCACTTTCAAACTTCATTTCTAATCTGATAAAGGTGATGAGTCTTATCTTTGTCACGTGACCACATGGCATGAATCGATGTTACTCGGAATTCCAGACCTGGATTATGGGATTTTCTGTGGTGCTACGTTGAGCCAATACATTATTCTTTTGATGCAGGATACAGGTTTTCCACATTTACTGGTCACAATATTCCTTATGAAGCCTTTGAAATTACAATGAAGCTTTCAACAGGGTCATCTGGAGGTCAGACTCGATAGTGTACAACAAACAAAAAGTGCACCTGTGAATAAATGTCACCTGTTAAACGTCATGCAGACAACTTACATGCAGACAAATAGGAAAGTAGATCCCACACTGGATACTCTGCTGATCTCTGATCCTATAATACCTGACATTTAATATGTGATATTTAATATCCAAACACTTCGAGCGGCTCGACTGGCGGTCGCGGGAAAGGCTGAAATGGAAATCTGCGATCCACGGTGGTCACTCGAGGCTCTACATTGGTCAGTATGAGTGAAAACGACCAATCAGACATCTGAAACAAAGCAGCGAGGAGAAAGAGGAGGAGGAGCAGACTTGGCCGCCGCTGCATCGAGCTAATAAGATCGAATTCTCAGCCACGGTCCGCCATTTTGACTGAAGCGTGGAAGGAGTAGGAGAAACGTGGCGGTGCACATTAGCCAGGCCCCCTCCGGCCCGCAGCCAATTACACCGGAAAATGTTTTGCCAGGGAAAGAAAAGGCCGAAGTCCCAGCAGTGTAAATCTGACACTCTGCCGCTGATCCCTCAGCCACAATAACACCGCTACACTCTGCAGTAATTCAAAAAGGAGTTTCCCCTCTGCATGCGAGCTGACTGTAACACACCGTTAACACACGAGAAAAGGCCACAGAGGAGATCACCGCACCCACTATGAGACGGATGGAAGGTCGTATGAATTCCTAAATTCATTTACTGATGTA
Organism: Brotula barbata; assembly: GCA_900303265.1. Taxonomy (NCBI): domain Eukaryota; kingdom Metazoa; phylum Chordata; class Actinopteri; order Ophidiiformes; family Ophidiidae; genus Brotula; species Brotula barbata. The sequence goes on from OMNV01007394.1 coordinate 12,068, forward strand.
GGAAACAAAAATGCAGAGACAAACAAGCAGAATCTGGGTGGAACTCATCTAATCATAGCCAGGCACATATTCACATTTTGGCACATTTGCACTCAATTCCACCACTGTGTGTGTCTGTGTGTGCACATAATATGTTCATGTACACCCTTGTGTGCTGTATTAATGCTACAATGGAAGTTGCAGGGAAAACAGAGTAAAAAAAATAGACATTTGTTATTGACTTTTATGTTTTGGTTTTAACAAATAATAGAGAGAAAAAGCAACATTCAAAACTGAAGAGCTAAGATCAAACAAAACGGGGTGATTGTAGCATCTAGAACAGGACAATGGTCCAGCATGGTAAAAATATGACAAATATGACGAAGATGAACAAAAGAACAACTGTCTCACCCGACAGTGGTATAAAAGATGAACATAGACGTGTTCTGTTGGCAGCTAAGTTCACCTCCTTTCATACCCTGACATCCACCACGACTTTCGCAAGGAGGGGAGCATAACTCAAAAATAAATAAACAAAGCACCAAAACAAGTATACTGCAAAAAAAACTAACATTTGATTTTTTAATAATTGTTGTTATAAAACCATAATTTTCACTGATAAAACCACATCAATTAGTATTTACAAATACACACACATCCTACAAACACCCCGTGACAGTTCCCTTTTTGGTGTCTTCCAATTAGTGGAACCCAATAAAATATTCCATGTTTCTGTTGGGCACCCCTTAAGTGACGCACTGCTGGCCCTCGTGTGCAGACAGCTTGGTAAGCAACAGCAAACATCCTCTCATGTCATTACTGTAGTCTGTGTGTTTGGATAAACAAAAAATAAAACAGGAATCCATGCTGAAACAACGTGTGTGTGTTACTTTTGTTCACACTGTGTGTATGGTGGATGTAATCCAATGTGTCGGCTACCGCTGGCATGCACATGGGTGTACTGATCATATAATTTATTGCCTGTTCTGCTAGTTAGTAGTTCTGCTACTAACTTTCCATCACTTATTAGATGACATACTGTTTATACTGGATCATCATCATCATCATCATTTCTACCATACACTCTTTCACTCAACTAGAATAACACGGTGTTACTGCTTCTAGACATTCACTTGTTTTTTATTCTACACTTTACAATGTAAATAAGTGTAAATGGATTAAATATGAACCAAATAACCTGCAACATTTGACATCATATGGTTAAAATTAAATTTCTATTACTTCAGGTAAATAGTGCAGAAAGGCTGACAATCTTGTGTGACGTGAAACTATTTCTTAAAAACAAAAATGTAGTGTTAATCATCAAAACGTTAGGATTTTAAAATTAGAGACAAAACTTTAGATGAATGACTTCATATACAATCAATGAATTTAGATAACGTATGTTAACGTCGGCCTTAATGCTATCATCAAAGCATTTGTGGCATAAATTGCTTATTTAAACATTTTAAGGATAATATAGTTATGATTATTTACATAAAATGCCTGATGTCTTTGGGTGTTGTGTACAGGGATCGAGTGAAGGATAATCTTAACTGATTTAACCAGGACTTTATGCGTCGACCGTATTTTTAATCTCATTATATTTAAGCAGGAACTGTCAACATGATGGATGATGTATGAAACGGGTATTCCAGAGTAACATTGGATTCAGTATTCACCATGTGGTCTGGCCGGGTGTCACACATACTGACAACGACGTAAACCTCCTCCTGCTCGAGCCACGTGACGGTGGGAGTGTGTGGAGGTTCAATTCTATTCCAGACACTGTGGCCAATTCCGCTGCGATAAAAAAATCTAACATTTTGATTGCAGCAGATAGTGTGGAGGTGCTGCAGGGCCGAGGACTGACATTCCCCCAACGCACCGGAGACTCAGGAGAGGGAGCGCCGAGGCCTAACTGAGACGAGAGGTAAGAGGAGATTTAAATAAAAAACTTCCAGTAGCCATGACTTGAATATGAACATATCCAGCAACAATCCTGTAATACAGGGAAGTGAGAGTAAACAGAGGGACTCTTAAAAGAGTGAATTTTAAAAGTGACTGAAAGAATTACTCCTTAGTTTACAGTTTCTGCACATTAAAACAAAGTGTGATAAAAGGGAGATAAATGCAAAATCATCTTCATCATCATTATTAGCCTTATTTGTGAAATACTGCAAATAGTAGAAAAGTTAAAGGAGTGTTGTACTTTTTACTGCACTATAGTTGAAAATATTTATTTGGACTCCACAAGTATTTTTCATTATTCCCAATTTGGAATCCCATCCCACTGTGTCAACTGTAGGATTTTAGCATTACACGGTTTTCACTCATTCTGTGACTGATACATTTCTGCTACAAGCAGTGTGTTTGAGGTCATAAAAATTCAAACTAAAAATATGAACTAAAAGTAGTAGTAGTAGTAATACTAGTACGCTCTTTAGGCTATGTGAAACATTAGACGAGAGATGTTCTGCTTTTTTATTATCTTCATGGGTGCAATATTCAGATCTGGTAAAAGTAATACAATACCACCAGAAAAATACTGTATAATACAAAAAGTATCTTATTGTGGAGCATGTTCAGTTGTTCATCAGTGTAATGATGGCTCGCTGATGGGTCGTAATTTATGAAGTAAATATTACAGTATATGTTTATGTGAGACCTTAGCCTGCAAAGTATGAACAGCGATCAGATAAAGAAATTGAGTAAAAGTCTAAAATTGCACAAAAATGGAAAAAAGTACCAGTATCTTCTACTTAAAATCAAACGCTTACCCTCTCAGATGACCTGACGCGATCATGTAATGAAATACAAAACATACAGCAAACCTGCAGACTGTATGGTAAATAAAATCTAACCGTGCGTAATTACGCACAAGACAACTCCACTCATTTCCTAATGTGCATTAAAGGACAGCCACGACATAATTAAAGTTTAGTAGACACTTGAACACAAACTGGCCACGATATTCCAGATCTACACTATTTCAACAAAGCTACAAATCAAATGTAGGCCATTAAATAATAAAGTAACCTCTGTATTGATTTAAAAGAGGCCACATGACGCGTTAATTAGGATGGAACGAAAACCAGTGCGCCGCAGCCTGCGTTTCAAAGTCTCAGTTTGGAGCAGGAGAGCAGCTGCAGGCTGAACGGTTCAACATCTAGACAAAGTGTTCTGTCTGTCGCTGAATCACTCGGTGTCTCTCAGCAACGCAGAAGGAGCGGAGCCGCAAACGCACCGAGACATGACGGACTGTGCGCTCATGTCACCAACACGTAGAAGTCACACCGACACCTGATTTATACGCGCGTATGCTTCATTTAGTGCAGAACCACCAACATATATTTCATCTAAACTCACCATGGCCTCCGTGTCACTCATCCAGCGCTCAGACTGTCTGACTGATGGCTGAGGGGATCATTAAAGCAGGGATCCACAGGCCGCAGCCTACCCTCCATTGTGGGACTCCAAAGATCACCATGGTGCTGTTAGTTTATCTTAAATATATTTTTTTAAATATATAAATGGCATAGATGAATGTGTTAAATAACTTAAATGAGCAACAGGTAGGTACTGGAGTTAATGAAGTTGTTTGTTTTTTTTGAGCCAAGCTTCCAATTTCCGTCTTTCATAATAAATCGGATTAAACTGTATATATGTATGCATGTGATCCAATGTTATAAATATTCAAAAAGACGCCCTTACTGTTTTAAAAGTGGCTCGCTGATACAAATGGAATTGAGTTTTGTACTAATTTAATGAAGGGAGCGAGAGAAAACGAGGCTTAGTTAAAGGTCCGGCGTGTCTTCAGAAGTACAATAATTCAAAGAACCCCGACTGATCTAAATATAAAGTTAAAGTGGATCAAAAGCATTCTTAGATGGTTATTTACAGCCTCATAAAAGAACTGTGCAAGTGGTGAAGACTGCACGACATATTTCATATATAAATTATTTTTATTCTAACAACCTGTGCCCTGCAGTTGTAAAACAGTGGTAAAAGCTGTCTGTGATGTTTCCACGTTCTTCGGTATCATTAACGGAGGAGGACCACTGACGTCCACGGTATTATTGCGGGGTTACAATGAGTCTGGACATGATTAATGCTGTAAGGTGGTGATCAGATCCTCAGCCGAATAGTGTATGTAGATTGTGTATGGATCTGATTAGTTCATCTTCTAAGTGACTCCTGATTGCTGCGGGGCGCGTAATGTTTCCAGTCAGATGGGCGCAACGCAGCCAAAAGCAGCGCAATAAAATGGAGCGCTGCGCTCGTGGGTGGATGAGAG
>OMNV01007404.1:2693-31688 GCA_900303265.1 Brotula barbata
GGGGGGGGGGGTTCTTTCTTTTTTCCTAGCTTGTTTGTTTGTCTTTTTTTGGACCGTGTGTCTGCTTCTTTGTTTTTCTCCCTCTTTTTGTTGATTATCAGTATATATTCATTTCTAGTATACACTGTGTCGGTGTACGTCTGCACTTGAAATGGCAAATAAACCCCCCCTCCCCAAAAAACTAGAAAAGATGAACAAAGCTGAACATTACCATAGAAAACTTAACATTCTTCAAACAGTTTGTTATAATAAACAAGCAATGTCAACAGTGGCTTTATATCAATAAAAATTCTGTAATGCTTTATGTGGATTTTTAAATACTGAGCACATGTGAACCATCTGGTCCCATCAGGTTTATACATAAAATTTTAACGTATCCCTCTTAAATTAGTCTTTTCCTGCATTGAATGACCGACTGAACCCATGACCTTCAGCGGACTGTGTTGCTGCGGGAGGTGCCTCACCATGGTTATTGGAGATGCAGGCCAGAGTAATGCAGTCCTGCAGCAGATCCTCTTTGGGCCGATGGTCCATGGATGTACTAAGAGGCAGCACGGAGCGAGGTTTCTTCTTCTTCAGTGACAACACATTTAAGTCTGGAGAATAAACAAACATAAAGTTTTCAATAAAGGATGTCCGTACACGCAATGAATGGACACAATGTGGACACACTGTCTCTATAGAGCAGGGGTGTCAAACATACGGCCCGCGGGCCAGAACTGGCCCGCCAAAGGGTTCAATCTAACCCTAACCCTAACCCTAACCCTAACCCTAACCCTAACCCTAAATCAAGGGGAGTTACTCCATTTAAACTGGATTACAACATGTTTTAGGTATTTTTCCTGACATAATTCAATAATAATGTTGCTAAAAGCAGTTGCTCAAAGGAACAACAGTGCTCCTGTAAATACCCAGGTCATTATCATAATAATAATAATATTAAATACTATTTGTAGTGCTAAAATACTATTTTCCTGATATAATTTGATAGTAATAACAATTATAATGATATAAAAATACTGAGCAAAAATGTGTTGTAATCCTAACAAATGAGCAGTGGTTTAACTGGTCTGGCCCTCTCGAGATCAAATTAGGCTGAATGTGGCCCCTGAAGTAAGACGAGTTTGACACCCCGGCTATAGAGGATCAAATGTACGTACCGTGTTTGTCTCTGGTCTTTGATGTAGTATAGGATTTCCTCTGTGTCTCTAAAATAAAATAAATAAAGACAGCAACATTAAAAAAAAACTTTGCCAAAAAGACATACGGTGATCTATATGGTAACTACAGATCATCCGAAGCCTTAGGATCCAGCAGAGGGCGCTCTAAACATTCACAATGACCTATTGCATGTCCTGAGCACCTGAGAAGCAGTTTGTGTGTTGTGCAGCGCTTTAAGACGTAAAATTTTATTTAGTTACGCGTTGATGCAACTGTTAGAGAGCAAACATTCAACTTCCAGTAGAATGCAATGTTTAAAAAAAAACAATGAGAGAGCAGTGAAAATAAATTAAATAGAATAATAACGTTGTTGTCGTTGACTGGTCAACACATCACATGTTGGTCACACAAGCACATGTACACACACCAGCATTTAGCTTTTAATTAGCTCCTTTGGCAACCGTTGTATCCTATCCTCAGATTTCTTTAAGATTTTACTCTTGCTTTCATTTGTAAGTGACACACCAAGCACGGACCCTATACTAATGCCATGCTAACTCTGTAACCAGATTAGCCTGTGGTGCAGCTGCTAGCATTACTATTGTTGTTTTCCTGTCTGTCACCTGGTACTGAGCTGCTCGTCGAGTTGACTTCCTCCTCCTCCTCATCTTCAGACGGCACCTGCTCCACGGTGGAGGCAGGACTCTCTCCTGCTGTCACTCTCATGTCTCCATTCACTTCCGCTGACGTTGCCACTCGGTTGCCTCCGGGCCTCCACTCCTTCTTGTTCTTCTTCTTCTGCTTGGAATTCCCCTTTAGCTTCTCCTTCAGCTCGACCATCTTTTTCCCTGCAAGACCAAGTGTGACTGTCTGTGTTACTATTACACACCATTACTACCAAACGTATCAAAATGGGATTAACGTTAAAACAATCATGCTGTGCTTTATGTTTTACATATTTTTACGTGACTTGATGTCACTCCATTGGAGACAGTGGTGGCTTGTGCATGAACAGTTGTCCCTCTTTTGCGACTGCCTTTGTATGTTATATATCGACAGCGTGTACCCTGAGCTGCAGTAGCCTTCCTAACACAAATACGTCGCTGAAAGTCAGCTACATTGTCATGTGACACAGTAACTACCAACATCAATTTCCCAGGAATGTAGAGACATGCATAAAAAAAGAAAAAACAAAAATTACATGGTAAAGGCTCTAAATACTTATGTACAGATTATATTTCATCTGTTTTGTATTTTCAATAAATTTACAAAAAAAATCAATTTGTCGTTAAGGGGTACTATGTGTAGATTGAGTGAATAATGAATTGAAATAATTTTAGAATAAGTCCGTAACATAAAATGTGAAATTATCGTACACACTACAACATAAATATTTAGTCAGACACAATTTAAACTGGACCCGGTATCTTTCCTTTTGAGCCTACCCTACTCAACATTCTGACTTTTTGTGCAAGAAAGAATATCCTACTTTGTTGAATATCTGACAAGGACCCTTGACTTTCTGGTTGGCGTACACTCATAGAATCCATCTCTAGACTTTTTTAACGTGCATGATACACTCAAAAACAGATGGTTTTCATAAAACATGGCTACCTTTCTTGCAAAATGTGGATGCAAATCTGTCGGCTATCCTAATAAGGATTTTGTGTAAGATTTGGTACTGATGTTTATTTTGCTGGCCATGTTCTAATAGTTGATATTGGGGAGGGGAAATGTAATGTAATGTAATGAAATGTAAAAATTCATGGAAATTGAAAGATTTGTTATGCTGAACAGAATTGTGTTTTGTTTTAGGTGTTTTTTTTTTTTTTTTAAATTCAGACACGATTTATGGAAATTTGTGCACTGAAAAATGCCTGAAATAAATACAGATCAGTCAAATGACTACAGAACTACTTCAACTTTGTGATTGTAGTGACAGATGATCACCTTTAGGTGGCTTTGTGAACTCCTGACAGGAGACTCGCCACTCCTGCAAGGTGAAGTCTTTTCCTCCAGTCCAGATCACATCCGGGTCAATGGGGGACCAGTCCACGCAGAGCAGAGACCCCATGTGACCCCGGTAGTTAGAGAGGGCAGCTTCCTGCAGCACATCCCACACCTGGGCGGGGACAAAACAAAAAAGTAACCCAAAGATTATTGAGACAGATGAGACAGGGTTGAATGATTTGATTTTGACTATGGTCTGATAGCTTTGACTGATGTCTCAGAACTAACGCTGAGGTCTGCGGATGACCTAATGTGCAGGGTACAGGTTCAGTGACATCAGGTGTTGAAGGCAGTTTTGAAAAGGTGGATTTTGCGTTTTCATGATTTCATGCTGAAGATTGCGGTCTGGCACTGACCTGCGCTGTGCCATCATAGGAGACGGTGACCAGCCGGGCGTCATGGTGGGGACTCCAGGCCATAGAGGTGATTTTAGCTGTGTGACCGCTCAGCCTACGATACGGCTCTGTCAGCACCACTGGGCTTTCCGGAGGATTCTCTGGACGATTGGATATTGACTTTCCATTAATCACTGCCACTGAAACGTCGTAAAGCACTAAACCCTTTGGAATTATATAATAGTGACTCCCACCTGTGACTGAACGGAGGTCGTGCACGTAGACGATGGCATTGTTGGAGCCAGAGGCCAGCAGACCGTGCAGCTCAGGTGCAGCGTGCTGGTGATGCCAGCGCAGTGTGTTGATGACCTTGTGGTGCTGCTGGATGCTACACAGCAGCTTCAGACTGGGAGCCTGGAACAGCTCGATGCACCTGAGAGCGCAGCCATACACGAAATATAAAACAAAAATATGTAAAAAAAAAAAAAAAAAGTAGAGGGCACCATGGTGTCTCTGTCCTCACAGCCAGAAGGTCCCCGGTTCAAGTTCCGGACTGACCATGGTCTGCTCTGTGTGGAGTTTGCATGTTGTTCCCATATATGCATGCTTTCTCTCACCTCCAAAGACAGTTTAGGTGAACTGTAGTATCAAATTTGCCCGTAGGTGTAAATGGGAGGATGATTCAGCCCTGTGATAGACTGGTGACCTGTCCAGGGTGTACATACAGCTCAGAGCTGGGATAACAAACCAAAGGACACTTATTTTGAAAATAATTGACGACTTATCTTGATTAATTGACTAGATAGATGGATCTATAGATACGGTAGATTGATACATCGATAGATAGCTTTAAGCACATGCAAACTGGACTTTGTGCTGCCCACATGAGCAGTACGTTTCAGCTAGCATAACAGGAGAGAAACAGCTGGACTTGTGTTATGGAAATATTAAGGAGGCCTACCGATCCCCACCAAAACCATCTGTAGCAACCTCTGACCCTTTTGCTATTCTGTTTCCACATACAGACAAAAACTGAAGCAAGAGAGGGTGAAAGTGAGCAGTTCACAAGCACACACACAATTTAGCTTCTGGCTCAAGGGTCATCATCAAGTCAAGGTTGATAACTGCTGTTAGTGGACTGGGATCCCTCACAAGACTATTGAGTCTGATTGTCGAATGCAGGGTACGGTCGTCCGGCATTTCACTCACCCGTCCTCGTTACCAATGGCGACCGCTGTCTCATCTGGCTTCCAGCTGATGTCAGTGTGTGGAGACAGTTGGTGCTGTGAGGAGGCAGAGCTCAGTTAAAGTGGATCAGCAGATCGCCTCGACTTACATTCTGCAGTAAACGCACGCTGATCTGTCACATCCAGGAGTTCTCCAAAAAAACTACAAAAATTCATCTAATTATTCGCCTCCTTAAGCTACCTATTAATCTACTTAGAGCTATACTCTGGCGGTTCGTCTTTTTGTATTTCTCTGTACATAATAATCAAATGTGGGAATACTTGAGCTGCCAGCAGTTAAACTGTCAGTTAGGGTAGTCACTATCAACAACTTTAAAAATTCATTACTGTGCTGATTAATTGATTTATTACCGAAGTAGTCCATATATGTATATGTTTTAGTGGTGGAGAAAAATCTTTGGCATAAGGCACTAACACATCCTGGTAGAAATATGTTGCAAAATGAACAGTTTAGGAAATGAAAAAATGTCCAACCTTGATGTTGTTGGTGTCTCTTATTAGTTTATCAATATCAGCCGCCTCTCCGCTCAGTTTAGATGGATTGTGCTGCAAGATGATGCCTTCTCCTGCACAGCTGTACAAACTGTACGATGACTTTCCTCCCGCCGCATCTAAGACACGCAATTACAGAGAGCAGTTAACTAGAGATTGAAACGTCATGCATGCACAATGAACACATTCAACCAATTCTGGTATGAAATAAACACGAAAAATATATTTGCTCTCCTGTAAAATATTCAAAAATTTCTGGCAGATAATGCAAATTTGGGATTTACTGATTAAAGATATCAATTGTGAGGGACTAGTAATAGAATGTAGTAATGGCTTTCATTCATAGCTACGTATGTTGAAAGGAATTAACTAACAGTAAGTCAGTAAGTCTCTAGCTTTAATGTGGACAGTTGCAACTTTTATGATTAAAACTTCATGCAGTTTATTTTTCTGTGCTGGAAAAAAGGCAAAATGTGATTAAGTCCTATATGTGGAAGGCATAATAGAATGCGGGAGTATTCTGATTGATTCTCTGAGCACACATCCAGGTACTTGGGCGATGGTGTGTGTGCTTTGCATGTGCATGAGTGTCTGCCCACTGGCCTTCTCTGACTAATGCCTCATTCACACAACACAATTTTGGCCTCAATTTTAGATTTCAGACAAGATTTGAGTCCATAATGTCCATAATATGCAGAGTAAAAATTCCACCAACAAAGTATCATATTTTTCCAAACACAGGTGATGTGATAATAAAATTCCTGGACAAATCAGGCTCTCGGTGATTTGGGATGTTTTTTAGTGATATTGTTTTTGTTTTCTGCAGGTCATTTTTCTGGCTCTTTCTGTTTCTTTTTGCCTCTTCCCCAGTAAGGATACATGGAGGTGGTGGTGGAAATTATAAAGGAATGTTTTCTTGACAGATGATGAGATGGATGGATGGAGGGAGGAGGAGGAGAAGGAGGAGGAGGATGAGATGTGGGTGTGTTTATTGTTCTCTCTCTCTCCTTTTTTTAATTGAGCTCAGAAAAAGACAGCCAATCCTCAGTTTATTTTTTGATTGATTGTTATACAGTGTAACATATCATCATATCCTGAGGATAATGCCAGTAAATTTGAGTAAAATACAGACATCCTTTATCTTGCGTGAATGCACAGCAAAAAAACCTGACACGCGAGGGGTACTTTCTACATCATGTGAGGTCCCCAGGTAATACTCGTCCATTCCAAACAACTAAAACATGCTTATGACATCCAATTTGTTGGAACCACTCGAAGAAAAGCCAGACAGACATAGGACTCGAATAGAATTCAACGATTTAAATCATCCCAGAAAAGTCAGCTAGAAATCCACAATGACAGTCTAACGTTTAACACAGTGTACTTTCAGACTACGGAGCACAGATTACACAGCTCGCCCAGGGTAGCAACGCAAGCAGACCTGTCTGATCAGCTCCCTCTTAAAATTTGGACAACCTATGATATTGGTGAGTGACTGATGCACTAATCAAAATGTCATCTGCAGGAGAAATGTAATTTGATTTGATTTCCATGCAGCTGAAAGTGGCTGAAATGCGACACAGGAAGCACTTTCTCAGCTCATTCAATTACTGGATACATTACAGAACATCCAGAGACTTAGACTTTTCGATAAATTGCTGATTTTGGCTTTACACTGTCAGGTTTCTGCAGGATCGGAGCACTGGGAGCAAACATTGGCAATTGCTGAGTGTTTATTAGACACTTACCAAATGACATCGGTGGCACTGGAGGTCCCCAGGCCAACGTGTACACGGTTTTACGGTGATAGGAGCTCGATATCTGGGGAGGCCTGGAGGGAGGCAAAGCACAAATGTCCAGTCAGGAAAACAACTAGGATTTTTATTTATTCCACAAACAATACGAAAGATTACAGCTACAATAGTCTCCCTTGAAATTAACAAATATGCAAAAATGAACATACACCACACAAGAAATTAAACACCATACAATAACATCTATAAAAAGAGTTAACAGGGTATGCAATGTCCATTAACTGGGCCTGACTCGTTCCTTTTTCAGATGTTTTTGGGATGTTGCTGCACACTCAAAGCATTTAGAAATACTGCATTTGGAAAAAAAACAAACAACCAAAAAACAACCAAATGATATCACAGCACACACAGCACATGGGTTTAATTGCAAATGCAAAAATTAGTGTTTTTGTGTTTACACCCATATTGATCTTTCATTGAATTACATCTAATTAAACACAGACAATTAATCTCTTAGACTCTAGTAACCATCAATGGACCCATCTTCATAAATACTGGACTTTTAGTTTAAATTCTAATAAAAGTAAGTTTTCAAATACCAGATACCAGAGGCAAGAGGGTGCATTGTGAGGAAATTGGTATGAAATGATACCCACAGAGAATTCCAAGGGACGTTAAAATTACAAAATGCATTAGCTTTATAAAGTCAGGGAAACTATATTGGATTTCTAGGGATTTTTCAAACCTTTTTTTATTATAAATTTAAATCTAACTTTAAATAACCCTGGACTGTTAACTTTAAAGTTTACTCAATTACCGCATAATTTGCCAACTTTAATGTAGACAAAGCATTTTGACCTACAATGGAGCAAGAATATGAGTCTAACATCAGTGGAAGTAATAAATATTGTGTAAAATTGATAGAGAAATAGTTGTTAGTGCTCTCGCTGTTCTAGTTGGCACTAGTGCCTCACAGGAAGGACATTGTGGGTTGGAGTCCCAGGTCTGACCACGCCTTTGTGTGTGGAGTTTGCATGTGGTGCCCATGTCAGCATGGGTTCCGCCACGCACAAAAGCATGTGCATTAGGCTAAGTACTCCTGCCATCACCCTTGACCAAGGCCAGAGACCTGGAGTTGGTCCCATACAGTATGTCTGCTGCCCACTGCTCCTCATGGTTAGGATCAGGGATCAATAAAATACTGTTCTTTCTTCATCTGTTTGCGTTTTCAGTCAGACTAACAAGTTTACACGTATTTCAAAAGTACGATTTTAGGAATAATCCAACTTTTGACCTAACGTAAACCCGCTGACTGTTACACTTCTAAACTGTCCTTTGGTCCGCTAGGTTTGATCGCGTGCTTGCTGTAGCATCTGTGCCATAGAAACATCTGCATGTATTGAGAACCCCTGTGACTTTGACTGATTATTGGTTTGACATTAATAGTTATGTCAGCCGCACAGAATCAACGTCCTTAAAGCAGGACCTCGATTCAACCCTAGAAGTAGATTACCAAATATACATTTGCTTAAAGAAAAGCACCATTCTTGTTCTTACTTGTTTGAGAATACTTCATAGATCCCAACTTTACCATCATCTGTTCCAAAAGCCAAGGAACCTTCTTTCTTTGGGTGCCAGGCCAGCTGCAATCAATGAAAAGAAAGACGTTAAATGTATATTTAGATGGTAAAGACGTTTCAATCCAGGTATGCACCTTTGCCACTAATGGAAAGAGTTGAAACGGTAGTCATAAGCACAGGTTAAAAGTGAGAGGTCAGAGGGTAGTCCTTACAGCTGTGACCTTGGACTTGATGCCCTGCCAGAAGGCCCTAGTGTCGTACTGGTTCTGGATTGTCAGAGTGTTCCACACACGGATCATGTTGTCGCCAACGCCCAGCGCCAGGCTTCCTGCACCCACGGGAGAGAAGGTGAGGGCGTAGACAAAGCCCCCCAGTGTGGGAAGGGTCCAGCAGCAATCCAGAGAGACCAGATCCCAGCACTTTATCTGCAGGATTAAACAAGCACAGAATCAAACAAAAACTGAGACACTAGAGAGTTCACACCTGATCTAGTCTCCAATTATTTCACAGGAAATTTAACAGATTGTTGACTAGTAGACTAGACCACGAGTTCACCTCTCTGTCCATGGAGGTGCTGATGAGCAGCTCTCTGTCGTCCCGCAGGACAACGGAGCTCATGTTGAAGACGATCCTGCTGTGGTTCTGGCCCTCTGACGATGTGCCGAACAGAGTCCACCTCTGCTTCCCCGCCTTCAAGTCCCACATCACTATCTCACCACTACAAAAAAAAAAAAAAAACGAAAAAAACGCAAGACATTGTCAGCACGAAACGCGATGCACAACCATTTCCAGATCAACTTCAAGGCAAATCACATTATCAAGACATTCATCAATCGTTACCTTGCCATTTTTGGTACATTACGGGTATTTGTAGTTCAGCAAGCTTTTAGAGCTGAAAGTGCTTTGTATTGGTATTAATATGACAATAAATAGGATCAGCCATCAAAATAGTAAATAAACAAGTAAACCAAATAATTTTCACCTGAAGAGTAAATATAAATATATAAATAAAATCAAGTATTGGATAATATTAATAGAAGCAATAATAAATAATGAATTTTAAATTCATGCTCAAAATTAACTTACACTCAACCAGACTGATATTTTTAAAATGTAATCAGCATCTGTGTTTGATCTTGGACTACAAAGATGTCTGCATACCCGAAGCAGCTTGCCACTAGTTGTGTTTGCCGTCCCTTCGGCCATTGGACGCTGAGCCACAGTCTCTCTTTGACCCAGGGGTCAACTGCAGAGCCTCTTTTCTTTAAATAGGGCAGCTTAAGGGTCATCACACCTGTGCATGGAGAAAAACCAGAGGGTTTCATTTGTATCTCATGTATGTTCAGACCAAATCAATACTGCACTTTTTCTTGTGCAGTTCAAGCACCTGTCCGTTACTCTTTAAGGCTTAATGGGAAACGGTGAACAAATCCATGTTAACCGAACACAATGAGCTAGTTTACAAAGTTTACTCAAAAGAACAGGAAAATTTTGGGAAACAGGCTAAACAAAAGTGACATTTTGATACGGCTTGTATAGTACAATTTATGCATGCATAAATCTAATTAAAGGAGGGAGAACCCCAAAAAAGTATAAAAGCTTTACCCTACGTGTTTCAAAGAGCTATGACACTGAATGCTTAAGATAATAACTAAATAATGTTCAATTAAATTTAACTTAGCTATGATTCCACCTTTTTGCATACACATTTAATATAGTTCCAATAGCAACCATTGATGAATATAAACAAAGATATTTAAATGCGGACATGTTGGGGACTACTAGAATCATCATATTGGTGTGATTGTCTGATCCAGCTTTATCTGCTGATTGTTTTTCTTTCCTGCCAAGAATCCAACCTCATCTCGGACGGTTGTCTTCAATGAAAACAAGCCGTGCAGTTAGCTAGCATAAGGCCTGGTTTTGTATAACTCTTCACATTTGGGCAGGATTCACCAGCAGTAGAAAAACACCACATTTAAAGCTGAAATCCAAAAGTGCACAGATGTGGGGAGCCGTGTGTGTCACCTTTTCCCTTTGCAGTGCTCCAGATCCTCACTGTCTGGTCTTTGCTCCCAGATGCCAGGTAGCAGCCTTTCTCCTCTCCCTCCATCACATTAGTGTCTAAAAAAAAAAAGAAAAAAGAAAAAAAGGTACACAAATCTTCTCAATTCCTTATTATATATATAATTTGAACTAGAACAAACCTTCCAGGTGATGACATACATAATGAATATCTTAGGCATTGCTAAAACAATTATTACACCCATACCTGTGTTATCATCAAACCTGCTGCACAGGGCGCCCTCATTTGGCAGCGGGGCCCAGGCTAGAGCGTGGATCTCATCATCATGGCCACGCAGACGATGCATCACCTCACCTTTCTTACTCACGTCAATGAGAACAATCATTCCATCTTTGTACCTGGGAAAATGACACAACAGAAACAATTGAATCAACATTTACGATGCAATTTTTTTATGTAATACTAAGATAACAATAGTAAAAATGCTAATGGTACGTTGGATGACAAGCCAAAACAAAGTCATCAAAACAGGGCAAAACGAAACAAAACAAAACAAGGACAAGAAATTGAGAAAACACCCTACAAAACAAACAAATAAATTCAACTTGATGTTCTTGCAGTTAAAATAAGAGGTGTGATGTGTGAACGTATGTCTGGGTGGAAGTGTGGAGGGGGTCTTAAGAGGGAGTTTGATAGTGTGTCTGTATATGTATACAAACACAGGGTGTCCCAAAAAATCTATACACACTTTGAATGATTATAAATACAATATTTATTCAAATATATCTTACAGTATTCTATAGATTTTGTTTCCAAAAATTATTAAATTCGACAATTAACATGATCTTTTTTCTCATGACTACATCGCGGGATGTAGGCGCTATGCCAGAGGAAATAATTCCTGATGTTTGCAATTCTACCGCAACATAACACAAAATGCTCTACTTAGATTATGAAACTCAGATATATCTTTATAAAAATTGTATTTATAACCATTCAAAGTGTGTATACTGTTTTTGGGGCACCCTGTACATATTAATATATACAGAATATAGACACACACGCACTTACAGTATATGTACATATATCAATATATTGGCATCCTGCATTTAAAGCCTGTATATCTGACATTAATAACACAAATCTATGAATACTTTATCATTTTCATAATAATAATGATAATTGTATGAATCATTTTAGGCATGTTTAGTGCTGAAAGCTGTGCAATGAATGAGTCATTACCCCACAGCTACGGAGCTCCAGGTGTGGGGGGAGCAGCTCAGGCAGAAGATGGTTCTGGGCTCAGGGAAGAAGCTGGCAGTGTCCCCTGTGTGGTACCAGTGACATATTACCATGCCTTTCTCATCCCCCGACACCACCAGGTTCTTATCCAGTGGCGACCAGTGGACGGCTGTGATGGAATTCTGTGGAGACGCAACAAAATGATGTCACTCATGGCACAACCTGAAACACCCGCTTCATCCTGTGGCAACAGGGCCAACAGAGCAGCCTATATGTCCCTTCCTCCAGCTTTTCCTGGGGATCCCCAGCTGTTACCTATCCAGCCAAGAGATATAATCTATCCAATCTGTCCCCCCCCCCAAAACAATCTTCAAAAATAACCTGTTGTTGGGGTTCAATGAGGGGAAAACATTGCAAGCGTTTTCAGAGATTTTCTAAAACCATGAAATTCAGAAGAGGCAAGTCAGGTGTGTGTGATTTGCTAAAAACTTCTCTTCAATCCAAAATACCATTTTCAATGTGAAAGACTGTTGGCAGCATAAACAGATTAATTTAAAGTGCTTATCTTTTAAAACATTGCGCATAATATGTTAGTTAGTTGGAACACTGCGGGAGCACGCAGCGTCATCTTCTGCCTTCGGACGTCACCAGAAACACCAGAAATAATGTGCAGTTCATTTGTACCAAAAGTATAGCGTAGCAAACATGCCAAATGTACAATGCTGTAAAGACGTCCATTTTACAGTTTCTTCATTAATCTTTAACTTCACCAACAGCGACTTTGCTTGCTAACTTGCTTGGTTTGTTACGCTAGGTAAACCAGAAAAAAAGTCTGATTTCAACACGGTGTAAGGGTGGATTTTGCCACCTAAATTGTCAAATCAAGCTATAAATATAGCTGAACTGAAACAGTGCACATAAACACAGTGACTGTTTATAGACTGCTACATTTACAATACATCTCTCATACTGACACCCAATGGTGATTAAAAGAACTACAGCACAACTAATGCCCTAATGATGTCAAACACAATATGATTTTTTTTTTTTATGCTGTGCAAAATTGTATTAAAGTAGGAATTAACCAGGTCACTGAACTGCAGCTACACAATATGAATGCAAAAAAATAATGGCTAAGAAAGAAGTGTTTTGTTCTATTTTCCTGTTGAGCTCAAACAGGAAGAGGAAAGAGCAACTTTAAAAAGGCACAGTGCAACGAAAAAGACTAGAACGCGAAATCTTTTGATTCTCACCTGATGATGTGTATGTTCCCGTATAAGAACCTTATTATTGGAGTCCCAGAAGTGAAGGGAGCCATCAGTGGAAGAACTGACACAGATGTGACTCTGACCATCATGCTGGCAGAAGGAGAAGCCTGAAATCAAATCTTTATGGCCAACCAGTTCTCCTGAAAAACAGACATGGATTTCAGATTACAGACTGTGAAATAAAAAAAATAAAAAAACATGCTGAACCTGACATCTTCCTAGGGAAGGTGTGAGGACACTATTGATGGTTGCTTCTGTTTTCCGATAAAAACACTTTGAAAAACTTCTCAAATGTTCAGCCAAAATATACTGAAGAAAATGAGGCATAATAAAAAAAAAAAAAAGTATGTATCATGTGAACCTGACCGCCACAAGCTCACAAACAGCCAGTGTAAGCACGGCAGTACACTACAATGCAGCTATAACAGGCATAATAACTCATTACAAAATACAAGTAACTAATTACTACCGTGTTCCACGAGCGCACATAAGACATATTAAACTCTAAAATAAACTTAAATAAAGCTTTGAACCAAAAAACACCACAATAGAGGCTTTCTCAGACTGTCTAGGGTCTTAATTTTACTCCCGCAAGGAAAATTTGCAAGTGAGTAAACACATAATTTGGATTGCTATCTTTGAGTTTGTTTTGTATTGTTTTTTTAGCAAATTGCCAAGAGACGAATAAAAACGAGTCACCCCTCACTCATGCAGTCCTGTCCCTGAAGCCTCACAAAGCTCAGCTACAGGAGCAGCCAGAGATGATCAACGATCAGAATCAAGTAAACTATATGACAATAAAAACTACAACTACATCACCTATTGGAGAGAAAAACACAAGCACAGAGCAAAATGTACTGATAGCTGGCTTGAATTCGACAGAACACTGTGACACACTACCTAAACATCGCACACTGCCCTCACAGCCTTGCTTTAATTTACAGCAGATGTAAGAAATCATGACTGCCCAAACAAGGCAGATTCCAGCAACAGCACACCTCAGCTGAGGTGACAGAAGAAAGTTACTAAATTACACCTGTAGGGAAGAATAGTTCAAAAAGTTTCAACAAACTCATTCACAACTTAAGACTGACAAATGCAAATACTCCTGAATAAGGAGAGGTACCATGTACATATTGTACAGTAATTCGAACATTTGATTACATTTTTTTTTCATGTTACTTAATTCTTTAGTCTAGTTCTTTGAATTAGCCGATACTGCGAGTGTTTATATTGATGTCAGTAATAATTGAGAGTGAGTGAGTAAATGAATGTGTGACTGACCCACGGGTCGACATGACGACGCAGAAACATCAAACAAATAAACTGTGTTTTTGGCTCCGAAGCCAAGAATTCCACTGGCGTTGATATCACAGCAGCGCGAACAATACCAGTTCGGAGAGGCGGGCAGGGAGCGATCCTTCATGGCTCCTTTTACCGGTAACACCGACACCGGCGACCTGAAATACTACAAAATCTAAATACTACAGCATCAAACTTCTCACATGTTACCATTAGGTACGGAAGGGAAGGAATCACCAACTACCGTATGCTCAGCGTGGTGTCGTAAATCTGAACGGAGAACTGACTACGGAAACCTCGTGGGTCCAAACAGAACAACTCCGACATGCACATATTACGGCTCTCGCCGCCAAATAGTTTTCTAAATAAGACTATGAAATGTAAATAGTTAGCTGGTTGCTTTTGTAGAGGTGCAAATTTGAGAAATTCCATTTTCTGAAGACTGGGTATTTAAGAAAAAAAACGAAAAGATATCTTAGAAGTAAAATTTCCTTTTATATTCCAGAACATAAAGATTTCGTCTCTTCATCTGATATAGAATGTCAGTAATGCTTATTAAATTGTTCATGTTATGTCATGTCGTCTTTTACTGTTGGTACTGTTAATAAAGCGAGGGGGGGAAATAGTACCGTAACAGATACCATAGTGTCGTAAAAATGCAAACATGGCCACTGCCATGACAGGACACGGTAAGAGATACGCATTTCTTCCCCTTAATATAACTTACATCACGCGAAATTAGTTTTTAGCTGACCGTAACATTAATAAAATCTTCGCCTTTTCAGGCGTGGCATTTATCAGGAATCTGAGTGGGCAGTTACACTTCCGGTAAGTGCATCGACATCATTAGCATCATAGCTGTAGACTAACCTCTAGAAGGACAAAGTAAACCGAAAATCCCACTACTTATACTTCTCGATATATGAAAATAAGTTATTGTTTTTGATAATGTTGGGTTAACTGTAAAACAACACACAAGTTTCAAGGAATTTTCACAAACTAAAGATGTGTGATCCCTACCAAAAACGTGTTTGTGGGTCTATACAATTAATTAAATGCTTGTAAATAACGAACAAAGCAAAAATACAAATGTAATTAATTTAGCTATAATGTACAATATTCTTCTTACCTCAGAGTTCAGCTGCATGATTTGTTGAATATGTAATATTGCGATCATTACAACACAGACATAGCAAAGTAATCAATAATAAGTTTAAATCGTCATCACATATTGCAGTTACAAACTGAACTGTGACTATTGCCAACTGTGCCAAGTAGGTTGGTGAGTTCACTCTGTCACAGCAAAAATGTGCTAGTATTTTAATGCACATGAAATTTTATGTACAAATTGTTAGCTCACCTGCTTTACAGGTTGCACTTTCACTAGTCTGCAAAAGTTGGTTTACGAAGATGTAGTTCTTCTAGTTTAATCTGCTTTCTCCTTAAATGCACAAATGAAAATGGCAAGCATGTGTAGGTCAGTATTTGTATCATGTCAATAGAGATGAGACGAAATATATTTAAATAAATCACAGATTCTTGTGATATAGAAATTACATGTGGTGAAATTTTTGTTGCGTTACTGTTTATTCACCTCTGGTCTGTCAATGTGTAGTTATGTCTTCATCGTTTCTTCATATCATTACAGGTTGCTGGGTTTGTGTGGGGCTCCTCAGCAGGTTTCCTGCCTCCACACCAGCAGCCAACTAGGATCCAAGCACTGGGAGAGGAAAAACCTGAAGGTTTATCCCCCCCAACTTCCAGATGAGCCCCGAAGACCTGCAGTGAGTTCACATTTTCATTCCAGTTAGATCAAACTCAAAAAGGAGGTCAGTGTCAGCTGTGACTTGCAGGACTACAAGACAGCATCCACATGAATCCAAAAATGCCATGTTTCTGTAAACATTTAACACCCCCAACCCAGAAATTAGAGAGAAAATGTTGAACACTTTGGTGTGTTTTCAACACAGGAAATCCACCATAGCAGAAGACAGATCAAATACAGCAAAGACAAGATGTGGTACCTGGCCAAAATGGTGAGACATGTTAAAATATGTTTTAAAATACAAGTTGAATTTAACTCCATAAATCACTCAGGGCCTACTCAGGCATCCCATTGCTCTGTCCAACCTGTGAAAGAAGGTTTGTTCACGATTCTCTCTCTCCTACAGATCAGAGGGATGAGCATTGACCAGGCCATCGCACAACTGGAGTTCAACGACAAGAAAGGAGCTAAGATCATGAAAGAGGTCAGTAACTTTCCTAAACCTGCGTCACGGCAAATTAATTGCTAAAGATTGGACACGAGAGCCAAAATGCCTTCAAGCAAACGTTTGCCTCGAAAGACACACGCTGTCCATGATGCATTCAATATAATTTAAGTCAAAAGTTCCCCCGTTCTGCCATCTAGTGGTCAACCAGCAGTATTACTGACATGGTTGGTATTATGAGTGAACTTCACGATAGTGAGCAACTATTTTATGAATGCTGTACACATTGCACTTATGCATCGACACCTCAGATCTGAGATCTGACTACAATGGGAGCCTGACCACCTAAGTACATGCTTTGGCAGTGCCGATATACAGGATGGTACTTTCTGTAACTATTTGCACCTCATCGGGCAACCTTGTGTCTGTGCACTGTAGGCAGGTAACGGAGACTGATTAATGCAAGTTGTAAATATGCCCGAGTGTGTAGACACCAACACAGTGGTATTTTCATAGAAAATAAAAACACCAACCTATGAAATCAGCTTAATCCGGTTACACAAAGCTTTTTTTACACCACACTCTTCAGCCATGACCCCTCAATTATTCAGGTATTTAGTTTGTAACTGTTGTTTCTGTTTTCTCTCCCTCTTTAGGTTCTTCTGGAAGCTCAGGAGATGGCGGTCAAGAATCACAATGTGGAGTACAAATCCAACCTGTATGTTGGTAAGTGTCAGTATTCATCTTATTTAGTAATGTGAACATGTACATTTTAAATGTCAGGACAACTTACTTCTGTATGAAGGATAAATACTTAAAATGATAAGTAACACAGACACATTAATTGCGCCCTTGACCCTTGCATCACTGAACACAGCGGCGTTGTAAACAAAGATAGAAACAGATGAAAAAAAAGTTGCTTGGCCCTGTGAATGGAAAATTTACATTTGAAAAAACTACCAGACGGTAGGCCTGGGCAATATAATTTAGCAATATCTACAATGATAGACACTTATTCAATAGCCATAAGACAGTTGCTTCGTAGAAGGTCTGATAGTTTCAGGTTTGCTTGAACAAACCCCAAGCTTGATTCCTCATCATATCCTTTGATAATTAAGCGACACACACACACAGCCAATCATTTAACAGGTGTATTGGGTTGCACCAACAACACATTGTAAAATTTTTACTGTATCGCATTTACAATTAGGTAACAAGTACTTTTGCTATAAACAGTGAAAAATGTTCTGAATGCATATTTTTATATATATATATATATATATATGTGTGTGTATATATACAGTATATATATATATGTATGTACTGTATATGTATGTAAATTTTTATGTGTTTGTGTATAGTGTGTTTCTCATTCTTTCTATTGCTCTCCCAAAGCCGAGTCTTTCTCCAGTAAAGGGAAGTACCTGAAGCGGATCCGTTATCACGGCAGAGGGATGTTTGGTATCATGGACAAAGTGTACTGTCATTACTTTGTGAGACTTATTGAAGGTTCACCACCCAGAATAGAGGAGAAGACGAGCTTGGACCAAGCCAAAGAGTACGTCCAGAGCCTGAGGAATCGCACCATCACACACAGTCTGTAGACCAGACACCACGGGCGCCATGCGTTCCTTCAACTTGTCTGTGTTTTTGTAAATAAACAAATGAATGTGTATATTTGTGATGTTTTCTTTTTTTGTGTATGAAGCATCCAGATATGCATGAAGATAAGGTGATGGTTGAACATTCATGTATAGTGCTCACAAGTATCCGCACACCTTACATTTTTCAAACTTTTTTTATGTTACAGCCTTTTTCTAAACCAAGGTTTTTGCAAATGTATTCAAAAAAAAAAACTGAAGTCAGTGACATGTAAATTGCTGAGATTAACATTAAATTTGATCTTTTAACATTAAAATTAAATCTTAAAACAAACACATTGTTCTACACAGGAGGGTCAACTCCTCAGTTCAAGACTCAGCAGCTGAATTGTGATGATTTGAATTTGTTCTACTTTAATTCTTTATTATTTACTTAAAGGTCACGTATTTTTTTTTTTTTTTTTTTTTATATTTCCCCAGTGTTTCCTGGTCTATTTTGGTCACTTCTTGTCTTGTTTCAGATCCACTTCCTGTCAAGTTTCCCACCTTTGTGATTGTCTGTCATAATGTGTTTCACGTGTCTCATTGTCTTTCCTGTCGTAGTGTCTGCGTCTTATATATATATATACATATATATAAATATTGCCTGAGATCCAAATTCAGCTATATTCCAGGTTACAAATTTAAGTAACCTTTAGAAATGGTAATTATGCATCAGATATTGAGGTTGATGTGGTTAGAGTGTGTGTGTCTGTGTGTTAGGCTGGGCACACACAACAGGAGCTAGGCGCTACGGCCCACAAATGATATTGCAATGTTTTAAGTCCATATCAGGAGCACAATAACAATATATTCGTCATTGGTTTATATTAGAATCATTTTAAACTTGCACGCAAAAAATGGGGAATCAGAACCAATTCAAATTTAACAGAATGTTATTTCTTTTATTTAGTCAGTGCCTCTTTGTTTTTCATTTTTGTTTTTTAAGCACTTGCTTTGGAACACTTCAAAATACATTTCCCATGATGCTTTACTTCAGTTCTTGTCCCAGAAAGGGAAAAGTACAATAATTTTTGTCAGAATATAAAAAACATATAACTGGGTTTCTTCTCTAGTGAAAATGTGGGTTACACTGTAGTTCACCAAATTAACTTAATTAAATAATGTAACACATGCGTACGCACGTGTGTGTGGTACGGTGAAGCAGACGAGAGGACAGAAATTCAGCTTGCGTAGAAATTCACTTTCTTGTAGGTGAGAGAAGTATACAACATCAACAGGCTAAATCAGAAAATATCTTCATAACCACTAAATAATTTTTTGATTAATGATTAAGATTTTTTTTTTACCTTCGACAGTTACTTACTGACTCGCAATACTGAAACACAGGACAGTTTTAAATTCAACAAACATACAAAAAAGTTTTAGTGTTGTAAATTGAATGTCCAAACGTGGAAAAAAAGTTTTCAAATGAACACAGTGAATACAATGATTAGAGATAGGAGATAAGATAACTCATCAACATGTAAACACAAATAACTAAACAAACACTCAAACTACCCTAAACCACTCTCGTGAGAGAAACATTCTCAACCTTTTTTTTTTTTTTTTTTTTTTTACCTCCAAGGCCCTTCTGTGTCCAAGAACATACTGCTGAGAACCTCTGTGTTAGAGGTTTTTGTTCAAAAACAATAACATGTCCTCC
This sequence comes from Brotula barbata, assembly GCA_900303265.1. Taxonomy (NCBI): domain Eukaryota; kingdom Metazoa; phylum Chordata; class Actinopteri; order Ophidiiformes; family Ophidiidae; genus Brotula; species Brotula barbata. Next base: position 22,627 of record OMNV01007404.1, read on the forward strand.
AGTTCACCCTGATGCTTGCCTCCTGGTTGCTGTGTGTGGGTGAGTGTGCTTGTGTGTGCTGTGCGGTTGTGAAGCACCTGTCAATCGGGTGCCCCTTCTTGGATGCCTCCTCTCCACAGTCGCCCAGCTACCCACGGGTGAGCCTCAGCACAGAGACTCGATATCTATAATGCTGATGAGGAATTAATTGGCTTACATTCAATTTTCCATCTGCCTGTGTTTTGTTAAAATATTCATTCTCTGCAAGGAGGTGTAGATGCAGAGCCTGGTGGTTGCTGAGATGGTCTCTAAGCTGCAGCATGACCAGGGTGGAGATAAGAACACTAAACAGTAGACAAGTGCATAATGTGCAACCATAGAGGAAACTACATAAAGGTGATTGTTACGTCCCCGTCTGTATAGGGGATGTCGGACGGTCACATAAGGCAAAGAAAACAGGGAGGAGTCAGATAACTACAAAATACGACATTTATTTGACCAGTGGGAACTTAAACATCAAGGAGAACGAAGGCCAACATAAAGAACAAATACCCCAACACAAACTACAAAATAATAATCTAGCCTACCAGAAACAAAAAGACAATACTAAGCTCCCTGACTATCCAGAAAACATTCGAAAACAGTTAAGATAATTAAGTCAGCACCAGATAGTGTGGGAATGTTATCTCAGCCTGTGGAATCATTTATACCGTGGCGAGAATCATAAACAATCACAAAACATGTTCACATGTTCAAAACCTCACTCTTACACTGGCAGTTTTTGTTTGTGTAGACTTCTCTGCCTCTTCCCTCAGTCAGAGCATCATCGCAAGCCTCATGCCTTTTACCATGTTTGCGCCATTGACCCGTAACACTAGGAAGACGCGCTGTGTGTCGATTTTCCGTTCCTGAAGCATGATCAGGAACATCTGCCCAAAGTAGTCACCTGTGTGGGACCCCGACGGGGTCATCACATTCAACAGAAGTTGAACTCCAGCTGTTGTTAATGAAGGGCATGAGGGCTTCAGTGGACCCAGACCAGTCCTGTTTCCTGCATTTTCCACAGAGAGAAGTTGCTTTATTTTTGTCATTACTTGTGAGTGAATTTGGTCCATCGGCTGAGTGCAGAAATACTTCTCGCTTTTCAAAGTATACCTGGGATCGGCCTGGCCAGTAACCTTTTAAAACCTGCACCCCCCACAATACTTAAAAGCAGGATATCTGTGGCAATCATTTCCATGATCAGTCTGTCCAGGTCTTTCGATCTCAGCTCGTTTGGTGTCAACTTTGTGGTTCTTCTTTTCAGTTTGAGCTTGGCCTGTGATGGGGCTCTGTCTTCTTCAGACAGTACTGCTTTATGATGTGCCTCATGATAGGTTTCTTTATGTTTCACTTTAAGATGTCCCCAAATCCAGCTGTTAAACCTGGTTTACCATCAGACACCAATGCCAGACAGGTTTTTCTGTCATGCTCTCCTGGTCTGTGGAAAGTAAAGGTGGTCTGTCCCAATGTGGCTTGTGGACAGCACCAGCTTACTGGGTCTGGGCTGCATAAAAGGACAAGTCAGGTGCCCGATATGTAGAGCCAGCAACGTGTCCTGGAGTCAAGTGGTTCTGCAACAGCTGGATTTGGCCCACAGGTTATCTTTACACAAAAGTGCTTACGGGTGCTTAGCAGTTGGAGGAGAACCACAGTGAGGCGTAGCTGTGGCATCTGGCCCGGTACACCACAGCATGTGTGGACTTCTTGAACCAACCCAGTCTCCAAAAAGGTCAGAGGACTTTTACTTTGAGTTTGCTATTGCACAGGATAAGAGAGAAAACTAGGAGAAAGAAAACTTACTAAGTTGGAACAATGCATATCGCACTTTGATAACTTGTATGCTATCTCCCGAACCCCCCGAGGTACGTGAGGAACGAATCTCTACAAGGAGAGTTTGATGTTCTCTTCTCAACCCCCATATTACAGGCATATTTAGAAATGGTATCGAGGTGAAGGTTTCACTTTACGCTGATGACCTTCTTTTGTATATTTCGAACCTCTCCGTCTCTGTTCCCACTGCACTTTCTATTCTTCATTCATTTAGTCAAATATCTGGATACAAACTGAACTTAAATAAAAGCTAATTATTTCCCATTAATTCGGCAGCCATAAATTATCCTTTACATGAGCTACTTAAACTTAGATAAATGGTTGGACAGGATTATTTACAAGAGATGGGTCATGGGCCTTATCGTCCCTGGGTGGGCTCGAACCACCATCCTCTCAGTTATTGCACCACAGAGACTTGCATGCAAGAGACAACGAACTGATGGGTAGATCCAAGACCTACTTTACACGAGACAGGTACTTGAGCACCTTTGGTAAGTGATCAAACCCAACAAAACAAATAGAGCAACATGTGTGTTGTATTTCTCTGGAAATCTTGATTGACCCCAATTTCAATTTGTTTTTGTGTGCATATTCTGTAACTGAGTGCATATTCTGTTAGCACGAAATTTTCTAGTCAGCAATCATGTCTCAAGTGACTTGGTTTCTTTGTTTTATCACTGGACGCTTCTGAACTTTGATTGGTTATTGCCTTCATCTGTGTTGCTAAACTGATGCACATTTTCCAGCTTAAAAGGACGACGTCACATGAAAGGCACTGCTGGGATTTGAACCCTGGATCTCCTGTTTACTAGACAGGCACTTTGACCAACTAAGCCACAGCGCCTCAATTTGCTGAGTTTTGAGTACGATTTTTGACAATTGCCTACCCGTTGCACTTTATTCCAAGTAGGGATTTCTCCATCTCTGAATCTCACTTAAGTACTTTATCTTCAAAAGAACAAAAAGCAACATTTAACAGGAACACTGAACAGAGAGTGTTTGTTCTCATGATGAATGAGTGACGATTTCTTGCTCTGCAGAGGTTGAAGACTTAGATAAATGGTTGGACGGGATTATTTGCAAGAGATGGATGATGGACCTTATCGTCCCTGGGTGGGCTCGAACCACCATCCTCTCAGTTAACAGCCGAGCGTGCTGGCCGATTGCGCCACAGTGCTTAAAAAGCACTTTATTCCATCTATTTCTATTTTGTATTTTTTAAATTTTATCTTATTATGTATCTTATGTAAATTTAATTAGTTGACAAATTTATTTCATTTTAGCATCTGACTGCACTTCCCGTATGGTGTACTTCCTGAGCTTCCGTAGCTCCGCCCTCCTTTCTCTCCCTCACAGTCAAGTGTTGCACTGTGAGGTTAAGTTGTGTAGAAAAAGGCTGCTGCGCTCTTTTATTAATTTTTATTGAAAACTATGTTATTTAAGTTATAAACTTTAATGCATTTTGTATACTGCTATTTAATTTATGTCCCCCAGTCGTTTTTGTGTTGTTTTAATGGTTAATATAACTGAGCAGTACTGATTCTGAAGGCCCTGGGCAGATTAGATTGACATGGCAACACATAGAGGCTATAGAGGCTGAAATCTGATTGGACAAAAAATCTAACATCCACATACACGTACTGGAAGCAGTGCAGCCAAGAGAAATGCTACGAAATGAAGAGAACAGACTGTTGGGAATAAATTAATACAATTTCACGGAACAAATACTAGAATTTAGGTTGTAAATCCCAGCAGAGAAGGCCTTGCTGGCCCTGACGGCCCACCACTGCTGGATACTGTTTGTGCTGTAATATCAGGAAAGACAGTAGAGTGTTGCACTGTGAGGGAGCAGATGTGCAGGTCAGGGTGCAGGTCAGAAAACAACTTGAGTGGAGTTCACGTGATGGTCAGCTGAGGATCGATGATTATCAGAGAGAGCAGAGGGTTAACGGCAGAGCTACTGGTGTTACACAGATAAAAAGTCACGTTGCCACTGCCCAGTCCTTCATCATTTGGGGGAAATGGCCTAAAAACACCGCCGTATCCCCGGGTAGCACAATCATAACAGAGCCCACGTCGTCTCGTTCAGCTCCTGGAGGTATTTTGGTAGCAAGGATTGTGACTCCACTGTGGGGAGACAGGTGGGTCCCACTAAAGCTTATTTACATATCAGACAGACCTGTGCTGTTAAGGCGCAATACAAAGTTGGCTGATGTTTATTCCTGTGTGGCACTTGAGGACATGGATGTTGGCAAACCCTCAGGTCTCCCTTGGTTCCCTGTACTCAATCAGCTGTGTCACCTACTGCTGATATTAACTCATAGGTCTGGTACACTTAGGGGGTAGAGTGGCAACGTTTCATTTCCAGTTTGCGCCTAAGTGTCTGGTTTGAAATGTGTGTGGTAGGAGGTTGGTTCAACATTTATGAAGAACAGATAAACTCGGGGGTGACGCTGTTTTTTTTTTTTTTTTATGGATTCTACTTTTTTCAACTGAATTTTATGAGGGAGTTTTTAAAGCTCAGCTCCTTTGTAAGAGACTTTTGGAGCCAGCAGCCCTGCACTGGCTATTGGAGGAGCCTCTTATTAGTGGATTCAGGATGGATCCACAGTTTGGAGGTGTCAGTAAGACTGAGACCAGTTTTCAGATTTTTTTTTTTATAAACTAGCACAGCTGATTTACAGTCTAGAATATTAGACCTTAGCTGTTGTTATCTTTGATTCATCTGAACGTTTCTAATGAACGTCCTTTCTGTGGGTCACTGGAAAGCATTTTTCATTCTCTTTCAGACTCTAGAAGACTTTATTGAAGTCTTTATTTCTTTCAATGAAGTGTGGTCCAAAATGCTATTATGTTTGGACAAAATGACTGCAACAAAGTGGAAGCTTTTCAACTTTACTGTAGCTGGAGCAAAAATGTTGACATATAAGAGCAGCAGGAGGAGCAGGATGGAAGGAAATCAGTGTGAAGTAATACTCGCTGTGTTTATCTCACTTATAAAAGACAGAGGAATAACTGACTTCAAATTCCATAAATTGATAAATAGTATGATTGTTTTGTACAGCATTGATGTAATAATGATGTCATACATTATATATATATTATATATATATACACTGCCTGAAATTCTCCCATCATCAATACAAGATCTTGGTGAAAAATTAATGCAACACTGTATGGAAATAAATCTTGTGACATTGCAGAAGCTTATTGAAACAATGCCACAGCGAATGCGTGCTGTAATCAAAGCTAAAGGCGGTCCAACGAAATATTAGAGTGCGTTACCTTTTTTTTGGTGGCGACTTTTTTTTTTGGTCAGGCAGTGTATATAACATATAACATACCTTTGAGCGTGTTAATTGCGACTTTGTCCAGTTTATCCATTGCTTGACTTCTCCAACATCCACAAACTACACTTTGTAACAATCACGACTTTCTCAGGTGAAATGGCTTCTTCCCCTGGAATCACATCAACGAATCCCATCAGATTATACCAACTTCTCTGGTGGTGGGGGGGGAATTGAGATCGTGTTGTTGCTGTGCTGCGGTACTTAATTATAACTTCTCCTTATGACAACCCTCTGAGTATTAAAAGGTAAAATGATAATAACGCGGTTCAGTGGAAACGTTCGTTCATTTGATATTCCATTGAGAATCCAAAATAAAATAAAAAATGTTTATGAATGTGACACAAAAATACAAATAACGTTTTATTTTTCAGACTTTTTCGGCAGTGATATATCGAGTGTTCCGAGTGCAGGCACAACATTAGGAGAGCAGACAGATCTGTGCGCGCGCAAACTGGATCTACAGGTCTAGGCTCTACTAAAAATGCTGCCATTTCTGATTGGCTCTGTTAAAGGCACTGATTCATTCATTCTTCACTCATTCTTGAACTCATAGAGATTGTTCAAATTTTGTTTGCTCCTATAACACTCAACAAACAGCATTTGAAGCATATTAAGAACCTTTTCCCAGACAACATCATTATTTGATTCATGCTGCATCCCAGATTACACTGATAGGACCAATGATCCACCATATGTGCATGAAATTTGAATGAAAACACTGGTTTTTCAAACAATGGGCTTAAAGTGTGTAAATCTTTAATAAGGCATAATCAAATGTATATATGTTGTCAGAATGGAAGGAGATCTGCACACCCCATTTTTTCAAATTAGTTAATATAGGGACCAACATCAGAAATAAGCAACATGTCATATTTAAAAGAAAAAATGAGGGCCTTCCTCGAAAATGACGAAATAAATTATGCATTATCTGTTAAATGGATTAATCTAAATGGTAACAGATACATACAACGGAAGACTTTACTTGTGGAGCGCCGTTAATTGTAATAATTTATCTGAATTCAGACTTGTGAACGAAATTTATGTAATAAATTCATCATTATATTGTTTGGAGTTCCAGCAGCACAATATTATTTGTTATGACAGAGATTAGATGGCATATAAAATAAAGATTCCAAACATGGCACATGAAACAGAACTGAAATCTGCTGATAGTCTTGTAGATTTCATTCCATATTACAGTTTTAGTCCCAAAGATATGACGTACGTCCCTGTGAAACATTACCTGGGAGACATGATTGGACCACACAAAGCAGCACCTGATGTATTATCAAAGATCCACTGATTCATGTGGAGACTCTGGACAATCTGTGGGACTGAAATATTGTTTCTTTACTTTTTTTACTTTTGTAAATGTGTGAGCGGCTGAAAGAGTTAAACTCTGACTCAAACAGAAACATGTGGCCAGATGTAGAGTTTTAAATAATAAATAACAGCTTTTAATATTGATCCATTTTAGACTATATTTTTCAAATCATGTGGCCATTCCTGTATTTTGCTGTGTATATTTTGTAGACTACACAACAGTTCTCTTACTCATGTGAAATGTGAAGCAGTACAGGTTCTGTTATACAGTCTCATAACACTCACACTGGTTGACAGTGAATAAAAATAGATTAATTAAATTTGGTTAAATAATGCTCAATATTAGCTGTATTATCTTATTAAGGAACACTTTCTTAAAATGAGTTTAATTTTCTTATGCAAAACTTGCTTTACAGGAATATTTTTCTTTTTATAGAAAAAACAAGACTCATTATCTACAAACAGGACTTTTTTACTTTCTTAAAATCCCTCCAGTGCCCAATGGTCCTGGTCTCAGCCCTCCTCCTATTGGACTCAGTTGGTCATAGCCCTACATGTACAAATGTTGCCACCACATCACCAAGGTTTTGCCGTTGTCTATGAATTCTGGTGCCAAGACCTTGTAGTGGTCCTTCATCGTCTCCAGGGCCTAATTATCATAAAAATCATAAGCATCATAATCATGATTCATCTGAATGTTTCTAATGAACGTCCTTTCTGTGGGTCGCTGGAAACCATTTTTCATTCTTTTTTAGACTCTAGAAGAATTTATTGAACTCTTAATTCCTTTCAATGAAGTGTGGTGCTCCAGATTTTTTTTGGAGAAAATGAATATAACAAAGTGGAAGCTTTTCCACTTTATTATAACTGGAGCAAAAATGTTGACGTATAAGCAGGATGGAAGGAAATCAGTGTGAAGGAATACTCGCTGCGTTTATCTCACTTATAAAAGACAGAGGAATAACTGACTTAAAATTCCATGAATTGATGAATAGTATGATTGTATTTGTACAGCAGTGATGTAAAAATTATGTCATGTTCAGTGGTGGAAGATGAATTGATGTTTAATAATGTTTTTAGGTCATTTTATCGTTTTTTATTCTTTGTAAATAATCTGTAGTGGGGATGTTTTGAATGCAAAGGAACAGTGAATTGGTAAGCTTTTATTAAAGTTACTTTTTAAATTACTTTTACAACTCAAAGTTTCTCTACACACACATTTATAACAAAGACAAAATCAATCCGCATCAATATTTGATACAATGAATAAAATACAGGGGAGCGGGGCTTGTCTGACCTTTAGGTTAGGATTTGGGTTCACCGAAACACCAATAGAGGAAGTTTTTATGAAAATACATTTTCATGCATTTTTGCCCGTCCCAGTGTGTGTGTGTCCTTCACACAGAGACACTGAAGAACCAAACCCAAACCAGAACCCAGGGTGGACTGGTTGGGTGAATGTGGTGTTGAAGGTGTGGAGGTGGATCAGTTTGTTAGAGGAGACGCTATAGAAGGACAAATTCCCAGCAGGACAGTCCACATACACTCCAACTCTGTGAGACACTGAGGACGTTTCAATGTTTGTTACTCTGTTATTGTACCAGACTGAATAACCTCTAACATCAGAGCACCTCAGACTCCAGGACTGATCATTTCCTCCAAACACACAGGCATCACTGTTTCCTTTCCTTCTGATTCCTCTGTAACTCACTGCTACAGCAACCAATCCTTTCCACTTCACCTCCCAGTAACAGCGACCAGTCAGACCATTTATACACAGCACCTGATCGAAGACATCAAATCTGTCTGGGTGGTCTGGATATGGCTCCTCCTCTTCCACTGATGTCACCTTTCTGTTGTTGTCAGACAGGTTGAGGCGTCTGTTTGCTGTGTTTGGGTCCAGTGTGACATCACAAACATCTGATGGGGACACAAGACACAAAACTTCAACATCATCATGGAACAGAGAGAGAGATTATTACTGATTCATTTATAGAGACAAAGTTTATAAAACATTAATACAATTACAACATGAAAACAGGTCTCTAATCAAATCAATTCATATAAAATCAGTTTTTATCAGTGTTCATTCAAAAACAAACAAGGGCGGGAACAGTTTCATTGCCCCAGACTCCACCCACACACTCATCTGATGATTATTTGGACTTTGGACAGAACTTTGGAGCTTCTCCTTGTTTCAAGGTGTTTCAGGGGTTTTTGGTCTCTTTACACTGAATTCAAACACGCTGATGAAACGTCTTTGTCATCTTGGATTTGAGTGCAGAGACGGACTGAAGTGATTTAAGGACACTGAACACAGAGCCTTGTTTTCATGGAGGAAATGAATTACTTACACTTCCTCGGACCAGGTTTCAGCATCTGCACTCCACCATGGTCCATCCTGGAGGAAGAAACAAAGTCAGACCATCATTCAAAGCAGACCTGGACATTACAGCACCTCCTGCTGGTTCAGACCGAGCTGCAGTAAAACCACACCATTTTACTTCTAAAACTAGAAACACCAATCAAACCTGTGTG
>OMNV01007429.1:4771-17411 GCA_900303265.1 Brotula barbata
ATAGTATATATACTAGTAATAAGGAGAAATATATAGCATATATTTTTGTAATTATGTTGATGACGCCAGTAAATTATTTTCCCAAGTTTTTCTAATCTGGTATATACAGTATATGCTATATGATTTCTACCTACCTGTTATCATTATTGTATATTGGCAGATTTATCAACATCGTCAACATTTTAATAAAGATACCAGTGATGTATGGTTCAAAAAATAATAATAATAATAATAAATAATAAATAGTAACTTTAGCCCATGATAACCATGACGTCAAGAAGCACTTTTCATGTTTCTGCCAGTACACATATTAACTCACACATATTAGGTACTGAAAAATGAAATGTGTCCTCCAAGTGTGTGTGTGTCACACTGTCAGTATTTCAGCATTATGATTCAGCACATGAGAGACTACGAACAGAGAATTGAGATCCTCCAGGATTTCTGGGTCAAAGTTATTAGTGAAAGTGTGTGTTATGAATGTGCAGGATGGTTAATTAGTGGAACATTTTTCCACCCTACAGCCTTCCATTTCATTAGCTGACTGTAGGTGTTGTGACTCTGTCATGTTAAATATGGATCCCTCTGTCATGAGCAGATGAATCACTGTAAACCGATGACACCTACACGCTGCAGCTCCTATATGGAAGCTGCCGCGTTGCCATGGAATACGAGGTTATAGCTGTTAATTACATACATTATATTCATCAATTAATTCCCTCAATTACAGGCTGCTGATTTCTGCACGACAACACATCCATTTTCCTTATTATTTCTTAAAGCCCACATAGAATGAATGCAACGCGTGTCTCATTAGGTTTGGAAAGTTTTCTTACATGCAGCACGCGTGGTGTCAGATAATTAGGAGCAAAGTGGAAATGTGACTTTTGGTGTTAGCATCAGGGTAAAAGTGGGGGAAAATTTAATGAAAACTACATTTCTAGAAAAGTAATTTGTTATGACATGTCAATCAGTACATCTATTTACTGTAAGTACGCAGTATATGTCATTTTTTTTTACTTTTATCTAATTGTGGGCTGGTTGTTGTGTGTTTAGCGGTGTGTGTAAATGAGCTGTGGGATGTGGCGTCTCGCGGTTAGGCAGAGCTTCTGTTTGCTTCTATTTTCGTCTTTTGGATGTGTTTTTGCTTATTGTGTACTTTCTGTCTATTCACCCATAAAATGATATGCATCTGCGGATTGTCATATTGCAATAAATACAAATAGTGGAAAAAAATCACGGAGTGCTGTTTCTTCTATCAGTCGATCATCCGTCCAAACATCATCATCATCATCTGCTTCCTTTTTGGGATTTTATAATTGGAAATCCAATCCACATCCCGGGTTAGATGGTTACTCTACATCCTTCTGATGACAACGAGGCTCAGATGGTGATCTCATCATCTCAGATGTAGATGATCTCAATCCCGGGGCTTAATTTAGCCTTGTGTCATTATCCTCATTACGTGAGTGTCTTGGACAGACATTTGGCTTCAATGTGCTTTGAGCTCAGATTAGGGGTGGCTGACATATCAAATATAATTGATATATATCGCAGCTTGTATTACTGGAAATGTAGAGAATGATCGCGAACATCAAGTACAAATTGTTTTTAAGATGCTCTGTGTGTGCCCCCCTGATAAAATCTAACCCACCAGGTTCAAATTCTTGCCAGATCTCAGCTTCCAAACACACATCAAAAAAGTTGTTCCTGCTTTGTTCATCTGCGAACCGTTTCCAGAATCAAACCGCTGCTCCAAAACTCTGACCTCAACCAAAAACCACTCAACTGGTTCAGAACACAGCATCGAGGCCTTTTACTGGTTTAAAGAGACGACATCCTGGTCTCCCTCCGTTCCCTTCCAATTGAGTTTAAGATTTTACTGTTCACTTTTAAAGCCCGTCTGGATCCGGCCCCAAGTTACCTAGTTGAAATGTTGACCCCGTATGACCCAGTTTGCAGCCTTGGATCCTCAGGCGGGGCCCTGCCAGTTCCAAAGTCGAGGCTTAAATCGAAAGCTTTTGCTGTCAGGGCCCCTCCGCTCTGGAACGACCTGCCCAAGGAGAGTACGCTGACGGAATCAGTGTCATCTTTGAAATCACTTCTCAAAGTTTTCATACACTTGCTTTTATGTGATGTTGTCTTTTAATTTTTCTGATCTTTTTAATCATTTTAATCTATTGAATTGTTTTTTTTTACTCATTCTATTTTGTATTGACATGATGTGATGTCATTTATCAATTTCAGTCCTTTAGTTTATTTATATAGACTAGAGAGCATCCTATGACGTCTCTGCATCCTCTCCCTTCATTTATTTTAACATGTTTATTCTTATCTTTTCTTGTTCTGTCTCATTTTACTGTGTTTTATTGTGTTTTGCTTGTGTTTTAGTTTACCTCAGGTTTAGCTTCTTCTTCTTCTTCTTCTTTTTGATCGTTAAGTGGAGTTCCGGGTACCCTGCTCTTTTACTTTTCTGGCACTTGGTGAATGCTGTTTTATATAAATAAACATATATAAAAATATATAAATAAATATAGAAACTTATATTTATTATTATTAGCATTATTATTAGTATTATTATTAGCATTATTATTAGCATTGTTATTAGCATTATTATTAGCATTGTTATTAGCATTATTATTAGCATTGTTATTAGCATTATTATTAGCATTGTTATTAGCATTTTTGTTAGCACTGTTATTGGTATTGTTATTATTATTATTATTATTATTATTAGCATTATTATTATTATTGAACTTTCTATGCCTAACAGTTGAGCCCTGTGGAACTCTACACAAGTTTTTTTTGCCTTTCTAATTTATTGATTGCCACGTAAGAGCCAGAATCAGGACACTATGTCTGTTTCACATAAACTCTTCAGAAGTCTGCTGTTCTGTGACAGCCGCCTGTTTCGGTCCAAAAACAAAAGAAGTTTTAGAGCTGCTGCTCTCTTTCTACCCCTGTCGTCACCCCCCTCCCAAAATCTTCTCTATCCTCATCTCACCTTCAAACGTCAGCCTTTTGTGAGTTATTTGTCTGCCATTAATCTTGCTTAAAAAGCCAAAGCCATCATGTCGCGCTACACTGCTCTTAGTGTGAGTCCACTGGATTTGGTCCAAAAAATGATGTTTTCACTTCTTATATTCAATAAAAAAGCTTCTCTTCTTTTTTTTATGCAATATAAGGTGAAACGTTTAAATGAATTATTAAGTCAAAATTGTATTTGCAATAAAAGTCAAATTAGTTATAATATTTGAAGAGTACCTATCAGGCGTTGATATGATGCAATTTGATTACATTGCATAATTATTGTGGTGAGTAAATTGTTGATTAATGGGAAGTTGCATTCACATTTTAAAGTATACATTGTGAAAAATGGTCTCAGTCAGAGTTAAGTTATCATCAGAGACAGTAAAATGATGCCTGCAATAGATAGATAGATAGATAGATAGATAGATAGATAGATAGATACTTTATTAATCCCGAAGGAAATTAAAATCATCCAGAAGCTAATAACAACAAACACCAACGATAACAAAAACAACAAAAACAATGATAAAAGATGATCACAAATTTGTTTTATTTATGCCTCGCCAGACACTTATAAGTAGCAGTAGTTGTGCCATCAATAATGACACTAATGTGAAAAATCCAACCAATCTTCTAATCAATTGTATCAATTAGATTCACGAACCCCATCCCAATTATCCCTCCATTTCTCCATCCATCCATCCATCATCAATCCCGCTTCTCCACCTCAGGGTCGCTGTGGGATTGGAGCCAAATGCTGACACGTGGAGACAGACAACTAAATCGCACTCCCATTCACACCTATGGTCAATTTAGATCCTCCAATTCACCTAAGATGTGTGTGTTTGGAGGCGGGAGAGAGAAAGAGAGAGACTCGACCACTGCTAACCACCAAGCCATCGTGCTGCCCCTTCCTCTATGTCTCCAACTGATAGTTCCCTCTTGACTCTCTCTCTCTCGCTCGCTTTCTCCCTCTCATAAACACAAACACACACCCTCACTTATCATATTGGAGTGCGTTCATAACGGCACAACAAACTCAACGAGGTGTGATATACTCCAATCTGATATTGCGAAACATATGTAAATACACACCAAGGGCTGTTTCTTGATGGGTGACATGCAATAACACTCTCGACACACACACACACACTCAAACACAAACACACACAAACTCAAACACACTTTAATATACATGTAAATATTGACTGATAAGTTCTGAGACGAGCACGGAACGATTTTACTCAGAGGTGATTTATTTTTCAACATAATCTCCCTCCACCAGGACACACTTCTGGGATTTTATTCCAGGTGCATAGAAGTCCCTTTCTTGGCTGTCCAAGAAATCCTTCACTCAGCACTTGATATGACTTCATCATCTGGGGCAAAACTTGTCAAAGCTAGTATATTGCACATTTGGGAAGAGGTGATAGTCTGAGGAGCCCAATCTGGTGAATGCGGCGTTGTGTTGGTTTGCCCAGTTTGTCAATTTTGTCCATTTCTTCGAGCTTTTGGGGGGCGACTCGAAAACTCCACCAAAGGCTCAGAACTCCGACCTCAATCAGCAGTCACATCTTCAATTCGACGTGTCCCGCCGGAACGCAGAGAAGAATTCACGTTGCATCCTTTTTGTTATGGCAGATTAATTAAGATTATGAGAGCAGCAATGCATTAATGCTCGGACGATGTACGAATCGTCTCAGATTGACAGCTACCAGATCGTCAGCAGCAGCATTTTCACACATATTTTCCCTCACAACAGAGCAGATCAATGTAGCACTAATGAGCTGACTATTAGATCGGATTTAAGGGACATTCAGCAGCACATTAACATACAAATCTCCAGAAGATGTCTTAAGGAGTGGACGACCAACGACAAACCTACTTGTACGTATCCTGCAACATCACTCGGGTTTAAACATAAGCAGGAAAAAGACAACTACCCTGTACGACGCTGGTGTATGCATTGGAAATTGTTTGTCACTAATTGTCTTGATTTTATTTGTCGGGCTAAAACACACAAAACGACGTCATAATAGCAGAATGGACGTTTAGGTGGATACGAGTTTTCTTTTGCTTCAGAACACGCGTCCCGATGACATTTGACCCTAAAATTGCTTTGACGGGTTCACCGTTGTTTGACGGGGAGAGCATCACGTGAGCTTAAAGATGTTTTTCTATAGTGTGTAAGATGTTAAAACTTTCAACAGAATGATCGCTGTCGTTTCTCAACACGCCCCCTTCACTACTTCTTTTTTTTTTTCTCATCACCTCGTAGTCATTTGAACGTCTTTTAATCATCCACACACACACACGCGTGCGCGCACACACACACACACCACCGTATTCTACCTTCAACCACCCCCACCCCAGGGAAATCATGGTATCTCACATCTCCCACAGGTGAGCTGCCATGGTGTTATTAAGAGGAGGATTAAACCAAATATGAGATGGCGGGTTTCAGCTTTCACCTTTAGAGAGACCTTCATTACTGGCAATAGTGTCATAATTAACATTAGAGAGAGAGAGAGAGAGCGTTGCTATTACACTTTGGGCTAAAATAAGTAAATAAATAAAACAACGGAAGCTAAAATGTATCTTGTCTGTTCAAACGAGCAAATTCAACGTCGCACCGTGACCGTCCAAATTCAGCGCTTACACCAGATACCCAGGGTGTGTATCACACGGTAACATCAATTCGACACATTCAGATACAGGAGCAATAGCGCAACACACACATGATAGTTAGAGCAGCCAGAAATTTGATGATTTGATTCAGGTTTGTTTGGCACGAGGCAATATATGAAAAAAAGAAAAATGTTATTCTTGACTATAATCGTACTTGGACTGCTGCTTGGACAAAGACGTCCTTGGAAAAGAGGAAACACAACATCTCATCGCAGCACATGGAATAAATTTGGTGTAAAAATCGAATAATGAAGTAGAGATCTGACTTTATTATACCGGTTGCCCATTCAAGAGCTTCAACACTGGCACAGCAATGAAGCAGAGGCTCCGTCTATGTTTGTTTCTCGTGGACGCCCTACAAAGATCTGGCAATTAACCCCGAGCAGCTCTCATCATCATGGAGATATTGTCTCAGTGCCTTTATCACAGCCTGAGCCGTGAAAGGAGCTCTAGTTTTTCTATGTTTCTCTTCATTGTGACTGACGGTGCTTAACCTAAAGCAGGAGCTGCGGTTTTGCACACACACTCACACACTCACACACACACACAGAGTCCGTGCTGCGTGACCCAGAGCGGGCTGACCCTGACATTTTCCTCTCCTCTAATGCTCTTTAAATGGGCTGCAGGGCAACTGGAGTCTGGTATGACTCCACAGGCAGCCATTATGAAGCAAAGAGCGAAAAGCAGAGGGCAGGACAAGACATTACCCCCCAGGTTTCTGTCTGACTCTCCGTTCTGTGGTGTCCCTTATGGAGACACACTCACACTCACACACGCACACAATCAGTCATGCAATTTACACAATTATGTAGCTCGGTGTTAGAGAGAGTCGTAGGGAGGGAGAGGTGTGTTTTTCTTATCATTAGAGGTCCAGGCCTGCGCTGCCAGTCTGGGATGGGTCAGAAGTCACTGATGTGTGGACCTGTACAGTCCTGTGAGACATTTGTTTTGTATTGTTTCACTACACAAATAAACATGACTTGACTGCAGGTGCTGGAAAACAACATTATTCAGCAAACCGGGCAGATAGCGGAACCACCGCTAAGAGCTAACAGCTAACAGCTAACAGCTAACAACTCTCCAAGTAAAGAATTATAAACCATATTATTAAATAAAATAAAGACTGATGTAAGCTCATATTGATCTTTCTGTGCAGTTCATTTTTGACATCACGTTGCCATCCTAACTTAGTCAACTTTTATGTTTTTCAGCACGATAGGCGCACGTAGCATGTAGCACAGTCGGAGGATTAATTGAGGCAGCATGACGCACGGATTTTATTAGGGGGGAAATAAACAAATACAAATTATTTGTTTTAAAGCATATTATCAAGGCTCTAAATTGTCAGTGTAACACAAGTTGCATTAGTGTCATTTGCAAATGATTTAATTGGTCCTAATAGCAGAATATATAATAGTATATAATAATATAATAGAAGTTAAAAACACATCAACATAATCAAATCGAATCAATCGTGCTAGGAATGAAACATTTGTGATGCATCAAATTGTTCCTTATATGATTATAATCTAATCAAATCATCTTGGATGTCCTGGAGCAAATCATCCACCATTGATTCAAGTTTTTGTGAAATCTGACAAGCAAATTAGAATTTGTAGGTTATGTCAGCCCAGAACTTCGACCAATATTTGAGTTTGGACCAAACAGGAAGTCCATTCCCCCATCAATTCATTATCACAACCAGGGACAGACACCACCCAGCGGGGTTAGCATGGTTAGCAATGGATGTTGCTGTGGTATCTGGTTAGCTGAGGTCCCAGTTACATTCCCTATAAGCAAATAAACTGCACAATCTCAATTTACCCAAGTTTGGCAAGAATGGCACATTACAGATCATCGGTGCTGTGTTTCCAGGAGGCAGATTTGTTTATCCCTGTTAAATAAGCTAAACAATGTAAAATCCTTTGGAGAGGGAAAGGCAGTTTTAGTTTAACAGGCGAGGTCATCATCTGCAACTGCATCATCAAATAGAGCAGCACATGGCAGTATGCCGAGTGTTGTGACTGGAAGTGCCGCTGTCTGGGCTTTCTGACAGTAAAATAAAAGTATGAAAATAACGAGGTAAAATGCCAGAAATGACATGGTTTAACCACCTGACCTTAAATGTCCTTTACATAGTTACCATATGTGGATAATATTGCATAAAAACAAAACAACTAATATATATGAAAGATTTCCAAGCGAACGTATCCTCGAATCACGACGTCAGCAACTTTTAATTAGATGCGGCTGCATACGTTCAACAGGGATAATTTGTCAGAAGTCTGATTTTAAAAAAACTAAAAACCTCATCCGAGAGACTATTAAAGTGTTTGAGTTTGAAGCTGACTCGCTAGACTCACCTCAGCTCCACACAGGTTCCATCGCCCCAAAGTATGACAATGACAATGTGTTTCAGCGTGAAGGTTGACGTATAGTCGTTTGTCGTCATGTCATGTCCCTGTTAAGTCAGTATTCTTATTGCAATCATTACTCTCTTAGTTTTAATATGATCCGGGCATCAAAGACAGCTTGCAGCATCAGTGTCATTAATCCCATCCCATCTCATCTCATCCCAAATTATCTCTTGTCTTGTTCCTAACCCCTTTACATCCATCCATCAGCCATACATCCATCAGTCCCTGCCTCCCTCCTTCCATCAAAGTGGTGCCAGGGGTCGTGGTAATAAAACCAGGGACTTGTGATGTAATTATTATGACATACACTACTTTCCCATTTAAATGCTAATGGAGTTTGTAATTATTAGGTATATTAGAAAGAAAAAACAGAAACACACACACACACACACAGACGCGCACACACACGTATATATAGGCTTAAAAGCCAACACATCTGCGGTGCACACCCACACGCACACCTATTAATAATAAAATGAAATTCCCTAATTATAATGAAGCCTGTGATAGCCGGCTAGCCCTCCCAGTCATTAGTGTGAATACATTTCCCTTAGGTAATTATGAACATATTTCAACCTTGTGATTAAAGGATAATTCCTGTTTTTTCTTCTTCTTAAGATCATTGCAGCTAAAGAACATTATATCAAGGTTTTTACGTACCTCCACTTTGTGTAAGTGGTACGACCCAGAAGCATTGCTGGAGTCACACAGAGGTAAAGTGCATTGCGATCGCACGCTTGTTCACATATTCACGTCTACTTTAGCATTATACCATGAGTAAAGGCCTGGGATAGAAATTTTTTTTTTTTTAAAGAAACCAGTATTGACAGTAAAATAATTCAGTGGGAAGAACTTTTGTCAGACTCAGACTGCACAACTCAATCAAAAGTCTGCCCCATGTTGACAGCTACACAACTGAAAGCAGACGAGACGCACAAATCTCAAAACCTACGAGGAGATGATCTGAAATCAATACTTCCAGAAACTACAGCGGAACAAGAAACCTGCACAGGAGAAGCTAAAACTCTGAGGTTCCAACAATTTTGACATAAATGAGCTCCTTTCTGCTTAAATTGTGTGTGATAGATAAGGTGCTGAAAGTTAAACTGTGGAGAGGTTGTGCAGTTTTTGCCCCTGCTGCCTCCTCTCGTCTTCATGTTGACTATCACACTTCATTTCACTCCACAATCACTCCTGTCACATCCGCAGTCACACAAGGTGTTACCCTAGGCTCCGTACTCGGCCCACTCTTTTTCATCATCTACGTCCTGTCAGTCAATTTATCCACCAATTTTAACTTGGATATCAACTGTTATGCTGACGACACCCACATATATTTCAGCACGAAAACACTCCACAACCCATCCCTCTCTCACATTGATTCCTGTCTGTTGCAGTTTTCCAAATCCAATCTTTTCACCACCGCCTCCTCTTGGCCCTCCCCACATTCGTCCACGTTGGTCCTTGTGTGGCTGTGTATGTTGTTGTGTGTGTATGTCTCACTATTGGTGTTAACCAACTTTGAGTTCCAAAAAACTTCTATATATGTCCCGTGTAATATTATTGATGTTATTATTGTCCCTTAATTTAACCATAACTTATCAATTAGTCAGATTATTTTAACCCTTTGACTTTTTTCAAATGATACTTTGTGTATTTTCATTTAACAACAATACTAATAATAATATAATCACACACACACACACACACATATACAGTATATATATATACTGTGTATATATATAAACACACATATGTACATACACATACATACATACATACATATACATGCCTAATAATTAGTATCCTGGCATAACATTTAAGAAAACATTGTAACTTTGTGAAGACTTAAAACTCAAG
The DNA here is from genome assembly GCA_900303265.1 of Brotula barbata. Taxonomy (NCBI): domain Eukaryota; kingdom Metazoa; phylum Chordata; class Actinopteri; order Ophidiiformes; family Ophidiidae; genus Brotula; species Brotula barbata. The sequence continues at coordinate 14,767 of OMNV01007429.1, forward strand.
TGTTCCTCTGAAATGAAGTGAAGGAAAAACTATCATTACATATTAATATATAAGAGTCATATAACCCTTCTACACACGTATATAACCCTATAACACAATGCAATATATATATATAGTATACATAGTTGAATGATGGGTAAAGGCTTTTTTGGATGTTGGAAGTTATCTTACTCTCATCAAAACCAGTTATTTACAGTTACAGCCAATGAGAAGCTACGTAACATCGTAGTACTTTCAGCTAATGCTACCAGCTGTACAGCCGAACACCGCACGGCTATTCGGTCAGACAGAATGAATATCAGAAGTCTTTATTTCTGTATCTTTGATTCGTTTTCTGCTTTTGACCCATCCTAAATATGAGGAACACTCGGCGTTCAGAGTGGCACACCGGCTGTGAACGCGATGACCTTGACTACCAGAATGGGGGCGGGGAAATGCGAGAGAAGGAACAAATCACGCGATCACTCCTTTGACAGCCCTAGTAGTTAGTGTACGTAGAGTACTTGAGTAAATGTACAGTATTTGGTTTCCATCCACCTTTGGCAGTAGAATCACAAGAAGCTCATCACTGGCTGGAGATGCGCTTCAGGCAGCAGATAATGCAAATCACAGATACTGAAGGAGAGGGAATGGATGACAATTTAACTTTCTTCCCATGAGGCACTGAACTGCCATCCATAGCACAAAGATGCCTCTCAGAATCCACGATAAGACTTCAGATTTCTCCTCCAAGAACATTATTATCCGTCCAGGAAGCAGCAAGGATCTGTGGCGAAACAGCGACGTGTCCTGCAGGAGTGCCCTCTTCTCAAAGTGCTGAAATCATATTTCTGAACACACTTTCATTTTCGGAGATACCAGAATTGTTAATTTGTGCAGAATAACTCCCCTGGCTTTGTATCTCCGAAAAAAAAAGTTGATGCTGCTAAGAGTGGTAGATTTTCTGTCAAGTTAGCAAATGCACATATAGATACAGTATATATGCAAAACACCTACAGGAGTTCTTGACTGTAGGCTGACCACCTCATGAATGTACCACACATCATCACTTTTACCTCATGAAGATGGGTTTTTATGTAATCTCATTCATTTGTGTACTTTGAAAGGGAACCGTTATTTTCTATACTTTACTCCTTTTCTATTTCTATTCTTCCCTTTTCGGGTTTTATTGTATCCATCACTTCATGGATGACATCACAATACTTGTTCCCTGACAGTATAAACATGAAATCTATATAAAACTGCAGAAAATGAAAACTTTGAGTCTCTCTCTCACACACACACACACACACACACACACACACACAGTATATATATATATATATAGCAGAAGAACTGATGTTCCTTCGATTTTCCTGAGTGATTGCATGCATGTACACACCAACACAAACGCGCGCGCTCGCACACACACACACACACAGACAGAGTGAGAGAGAGAGAGAGAGCTGACAGGTGTAGTAATCAACTGTGGTATGTCCAGGATGAATGGTTATCCAGGGAACAGGTAGAAATAGGCAAGGGAATGAGGAGGATGGAGTGACCTGATGTTTCTAAAAGCAAGACAGGTGTGTGTGTGTGTGTGTGTGTGTGTGCATGTGCGTGTGCGTATGTCATCCCCACAGAGCTCCAGAGCAGCTCCTTATATCCCTGCATTGATTTTGGGTAAAGACAGACAGTGTACACAATAACCATTCCCTCCAAGCTGCTCCAAGTATTCCCAAACACCGTCCGCTTTGTACCTTAAACAAAAAACATATTCATCATCCCCCTCATGTTTGTGGTGTATTAAAGTAGGGGTTGTCAAAGTTGACAGCTATGAAAAATGCACCCGTCGGTCCTGAAGTGCTCTTTCTGTGTGATCGGTGCTTTACTTGTGTTAAATGTTCATCCTTACGTTTTCAACCTCCAACTCTTCCACCATTCAGACGATCAGGGTAAATATTTTCCTTAGAGTACTTCACCTCTTAACTTGCTTATCCTATTCATACATAGCTTCTGTTACCCCACCCCCTCCCTCCAAGCAACATGTCTCATCACATGACCGGTTTTATCTCCTCACGCTGCTACTGGTCATCTCTCTCCTCCAGGTACAGTGAGGGGCACTGATTAGGGTCGGTCTGAGAAATAGGACCTCCACATTGAGCCACCGACATTCTGGCTTACTCATCCATCCCAGACTGCCAGCCGCCCCGGCTACCTCAATTGTCCTCCTGCGCAACATCATATCAACGGACACTTCATAACCAGCGTTCATCTGACGCAGCCTCCTATCGTTAAACATTTCATTACCGGATGTTGCGGCGTGCTCTTTGTTCGCATTTGTCAATTAACCTGCTGGAAATGAGAATCTGGAAATAAAAGTAATAAGTCTTGCCTTAAAGTTAGACAGAGGACTTTTTTTTTTCTTTTTTTTTTTCAGAATAAAGCAGCACATACTGTACATACAATGAAAAGACATAAAGACCATAAGAAGAAAGAAAGAAAGAAAGAAAGAAAGAAAGAAAGAAAGAAAGAAAGAAAGAAAGAAAAAGAGAAAGGAAGAAAGAAAGAAAAAGAGAAAGAAAGAAAGAAAGAAAGAAAATAAGAAAGAAAGAAAGAAAGAGAGAGAGAGAGAGAGAGAGGGGGGAGCGAGGGAGGGAGGGAGG
>OMNV01007434.1:3098-24529 GCA_900303265.1 Brotula barbata
CCCCCCCGGAATGAATGGCAGCATCTTGTTCATACCGAGACTAATAACCTGTAACTCTTCTTTCTAGCCGAGTGTGCTCAAACAGACATGGACTGATCCGTAAGTACGGACTCAACATGTGCCGTCAGTGCTTCAGGCAGTACGCGAAAGACATCGGCTTCGTCAAGGCAAGTACCCCATTTTATCCCCACAAACAGTCGATGTAATGTAACTATTCACTCAAATAATCCATCAATAATACACTACTTAATGCAGAATAGACAGTAAACAAAGTCTTCACCTACAGATAAACTTTAAACTATTATCTAGCGCTTACATTTTAAATTTACTAGAGTAATATTCGTCTCCTCTGGGTTGTCTTCTGTATTTTAGCCAATTATCACTAATACATGCTAATATATTTGACTTTTCACTAGAATTTTAAATATATCTTAATGAAGATGGACCCCATTGTTGGTTAGCTCAGTTTAATAAGAGCAACATAACTGCAGCCCTCTTAAATTTTTTTTGTTGATGCCCCTGAGTGTTCCAGTCAACATGTTAAAATAATCAAAAGAAGCCAAGTAGAGAAATGATAAAAAACAGTGAATAAAGAGTATTAAGGGGGAGGTTTAGCGTGAATCTAACATACTGTATATGTAGTCTAGTGGCGTCAAAGCCTCTGTGGTTTGTTGGAAGTTACGTTTGACACTGGAAGATAAAGTAGAACACCGTTCCATTTGAGCGGTGAGCCTGTGGAGGCCTGAGCGATGCTATTGAATGCTTTCCCTCTAATAAACACTTTAATCTGTCTTCCTCCAGCTGGATTAGATGTCCTGACGTTTCCTCAGATGGGTCGAGCAGCAATCTAGAAGGCCAGCCGAGATGGGATAACTCAAGAAATTGAAATAAAATATTTGTTTTTGTTCAACCCAAGCCCGTTTGTTTATTCTTGCACTTCGATTTCAACAAATTCTTCAGACTGGTCTCTTGATTGGTAGAGAAAGTGAGCAATGAGTAGAGATTAGGGGCTGGAATTAAACTCTGAAATCCCAAAATGGATTTTGAAACTGGCTTATTTAAAATGTTGATTTCTATTTGCGTGCGATTTGTTATCAAAATGGTTTTAAGTCAGCAGCTTAGCAGTTGGAATACAGGGACACAAGTAAACAATGACGCAGGGTAATAAGCTCAAAATGTTCTAATTGGCAGAATAATTCATGTTATTTCACTGATGATGATGATGTGGTTTGTGTTGTGACATCTAAAAATCATTAGATTATAGCACGTTGGTCGAGTTCCATCATTCCGTGCAGAATGAGCCGCTTTCACTTATTCGTGAACATCACACAGCTACATCTTCAAGGAATGGTCCTTTGATGAGGGTTTGATCCAGGTCTGTTCTACCAGAGCTTTAAAACCACTCTTGGATCGTGGGAACGCCACGTTTCAACTGAAAAGCAGTAATAAATTATATGAGTGACCTCTGCACTGCTGGGATCAGTACATTAAATGAAGGGTGAAGACTAAAGGTGTGTGTTAAACACAAAATGGAAAATGTTAAGATACGGAGGGGGGCGGGGCGTCTCCCTAAATGAACTAGAAACTAAATCTGAAAGGCTGTCGAGTTGGAACGTTTTTAATCTACAATAATTAGAAATGAATGTGTACACCTCTGACTATTGAGGTGTTTTGCCAGACTTGAGGAACGAATCAATGTAGCGCTACATGACAGGTTATTGATAAAGATTGATTTCTAATGTTTTCACCTGACGACCCCCCATGAAATCCAGTGTAGAGAGGATGTTTTTTGTGTAGGGCCTTCTGATTTTGACTAGTAGACTTAAAGATTGTAGGTCTATTATTTTAATCTGAGACATTTTATATGCAGCAAATACTGACATTAAAAGAAATGTGAAGGTTTAAACAAAAATTAAAATAGGGCAGCGAGGCTTAGAGGGTAAGGGATCGAAGGGCTGCCGGTTCGATCCCCTGCTCCTCCGTGTCGAAGGTCAGTGGACGAGAACCTAACCCCAAATATTCTAACAAGCAAGTGGGCCCTGCGTGGTTACCTAAGATGTCGGTGTGTGAATGTGTGGGTTGATGTGACACAAACGGTGTAAAGCACTTTGGATAAAAGCACTGTAGCACATTAGTAATACATCTTCCGTGTAATGCGCACATTTATTTAAATATTTAAATTAGACAAGCACATTATGATGACAGACTTTTACAGATGACATATAGAGTTATTATGCATTATACATGCACGTCTGATATTTCCCAAGACATGCTTGTACACATGAACTGTACAGCACAAACCCTGTTATTATTTCAAAATAACCAATACTGTGCAGTCATCAGCTGTATATAACTTTACAACATCTACGCGTACAGTGTAGTTTTTATGTATATAACAGACAAAGCACCTCAAACAGCAGCATTTTCAAACGTTTAAAATACTACAACAACAATCCAGATGTTTTTCTGCTGTTCACATCTATTTTTTTTTTTTTCCCTTTGGTCCTGTCTTTAAAAACAATGACACGAGTCAGCCACTAGATGGCAGCAACAGCTCAGGTTGAAAAAGCACCAAAGCCTTTCATGTTGTCAGATATGACTGATAGTTTCTAGACTAATTGAATCCTTTAATGGATTAAATTAATGGATTTAATGGATAGCAGCAATAATCAGGATTAAAAAAAAATACTTGTTGTCATTACAAACAACAAATATTACTTGTCGAACTGGCCGACCGCTAACAAACGGTTAAAAAGGTCGACACAGAACCACTTTAATGGAATGTATTTTGAATACATCTGTAGGTTACACCCCGACAGGATAAGAGGACCTGGATTTGCTCTCCATGTTTACTAAGGTGCAGCGCTGCAGCTTCCCAGCCTGCCCGGCGATAGGAATGTATGTGTCTCTTAATGCATTATGTATTTGTGGTGTTCTATATGTCGTAATCCTTAATCTTTGAGGCTGCCGCCATATTTCATCAGCGTGTCCTATCCTTGGCTTTGGTCAGGCTCCGCCGCTCCTCACGTATGACCACAAAAATACAGGTGGAGGAATTTATACCGTGAAATTTATTCAAATACAGGAAGGGCTGATTCATTGTTGCTGCAGGAGAGGAAACTGTGTCTGTTTTTTAGCATCCGAGGGACGCAGGAGGAAACTCAGACGATCACAGAGAGAGAGAGAGAGAGAGAGAGAGAGATCAGATTTTTATGCTGATTGATCACAGTGAAGACGCAACGGCATTCGTACTACGTTGATTGAAACAATAGTCCATAATAATGCAACAACGCATCGCCAAACCTGACCAGACCATGTGACCTCGAAGGCCGCCTGAGTTTCTGATGTAGTCTAAAGTGGTAGAGTATAAAAACCTACTCAGACGCTCTATGTTGGGTTCGCTCTTCCAAACCTCGTGGTCTGGTCCGTGGTTTGTAGCTTGTAGCTTGTAACTAGCTATTTGAACAGGAACGAGTGTACAGGCACCACAGGGCCCCTGGTGGATTTTATGGTTACAGCGTCCTTCAGCCAAACGGTAGAAAAGTCTCAAAAAGTCAAAGCTTGTCTTCCTGCAGGTTGACGCGGTGGATTAGCGGTTATCGCGTCGCATCGGGAAGTATGTGGGTTGGAGTCCCGGGCTGACCCAGGGCGTTTCCACGTTCTCCGTGTGTTGCCGTGGGTTTACTCCGGTTTCCTTCCACCTCCAGAGACACGCAGCTTAGGTGAATTGGAGCATCTAAATTGCCCATAGGAGTGAATGGGAGTGTGACTAAGTCGTCTGTCTCCATGTGCGGGCCCTGTGATGGACCGGTGAGGTCGCTGGGACCCTGACGTGGATAAGCGGGAGAGATAACGGACGGATGTTCGGCTTGAATGCAGCTTTTACGTGAATGAAGGCGAAAACGCGAAAGAGTTCTTCCTGTGGTGGATCCACGGAGAATATTTAGATCACAGCCCACAATTAAACCATTTGTTATCAGCCACAGGTTTGCTATTAGTCCTATTTACTCTCTCACAACAAACAAATTACAGCTGGCAAAGTCCTATTTATCTTAAATTAAAGACCTCTTTGAACTCAACAGGATTCAGATGAAACTTTAATGATCCCCACGGGGAAACTGGAACGTGGCGAGGACAAAAATATTATAAATAGGACGACAGCAAAGTGGAGTTCAGACGCACAAAAGGACTATTTTAGCTGCATAGAAACAGTCCGATGAACGGAACGACACGAGAGACCAAAAGCGACAGGAGGAAACCGACGGAAGGCCGTCCGATAAATATAAGATGAGTCCTGACTCGGAGGGGGACGTCTGAAGTCTTCACGCGCTCGTTGTGCGTCTGCTCTTTGGTACCCAGCGTTTCCCAGCGTTCGCAGCAAATCAGAGTCAAAGCAGCGGGGAGCGCCCGCTCAGCGGCTCCCCGAGTAAATTCTACAACTGCCGGGCACGCCGCGCGGCCTTCCATCCATCTCGGAGATTACGGGGGGAAACGAGAGAACAGAAAACATTTCGGCGCGCTGTTGGCATGGAAACGTTCCGCCGGGCTTACCTGTTTTCAAGTACGCCACCGAGAGGCACTTCTCGCTGAAAAGGTTTCTCAAAAGGGCTGGCGAGCAAACACGCAAGCCCGTCCGCGTGAGAGAACTGTGTGGACGAACTAGAAGATGCATGGAAAAACACACACACACACACACACACACACACACACACACACACACACACGTGAGGACCTCGGTTTTCTGCGTTCAGACTTACCTTTGTTGACGACCTTGAGTGTGAGCTCCCCGCTCTCGCCGTGCACATCTGGCACGTTGCGCACCTGGCAGACGTAGGTGCCGTTAAAGGTCGGGGGAACGTCCTGCAGCGTGATGGAGGCGTCGTTTCTCAGAATATCACCCGACCACACCACCAGGTTTTTAAATCGACCTATCAGGGGAGGGTACGGCGCCTCCTGGTAGTAAAACACCTGACACACACACGCACACACACACAAAGGAAATAACACACTGTTAATTTTTGCGATTGGCGCAAAAATGCAAATAAAAAAACAACAACAACCCTTTTCTCACGCACCGACTCCTCCGCTCCTCGTTGCAGGGGACGGAAGATCCAGGAGACGGACACGCTTTGCGGTGTAACGGCGTGAGTGCTGGTGAAGGTGCACTTCAGCTTCACATCGGTCCCGTTGACGGCCTCCACCTCTGCCGGAGTGTAAATCTTAATTGCGCCGACGCATGGCACCCCTGTGGTAAACATACAGGAAGAGGTTTAGTCCGACCCGTCCTGTCACCCGGTGACTTTTGTTGAACCTTTTTTTCTGATCCCTTTGGTTTGGAGCAGTCTGTGCAAATACACAAACAAGAGCAGACACGTTCCAACAAACAGCATTTTAATGCTCCGAGTGCCTTCATTAGAAGAATACCCAGACAAAACGCAGTACTCTTTGCTACTTACTTGGCAGGTAAATGCTGGAACCAATAAACCAACAAACTTTAGTTTGTCTTTGCTACTTTGGCTTCTTGCAAAACTAAATTCCACGACGGTTCAAACCCACAATGGGCCCAAATGTTCAACATTCTCGGTTTGTAGCTCTAAATTCTTACTTTTGTTGCACCTTGTGCCTGTGATCGGCTGCAGTGAAACCCAAACGGCCTTAAAAGAGCCAGCAAACGTCAGATTTGATACTGTTCTACGGTGTTTTCTTTAAAAACGCACACCTTGTAGTAAAAATATGATCAATATAAATGTTTTATCGGTGAGTCGATGTGGAGTTGAGTGCGTGTTGGTTAATGAGTGGTGCGATTGTTAACTAGTTACTGATTACACGTGTGCATGAGTACACAGGGGTCATATGAATACCTGCCAGCACAGATACAGATAGCGAGGGTGAATAAATTACATATTAATATGAACTGCAAGTCCTCGTTTTAGAGCAAAAAATGCAAAATCTCATCTTTTTCTCATCCAGGACGAGTGTGACCGCTTCCTCAAAGGGTCTGGAGCGAACAGATAATGTCACATCCAGACTCTTCCTGAGGATTACAACATTCCTTCGATTAGAGCAAAGAGAAAACAAGCCAGGAATGTTCTGTAATCCTGCAGAGTCAGAATTACAGAACATTCTATAACAGGATTGAATTTAATGGAATCTACGTGAAATATTGAGCGCAATAAAGTAAAATGGATATTATTCATTTATTTATGACTATTTATCAACGAATGTTTAACAGGAAAATAAAAATAAAAAGTCCCGATTAGTCGCAAGAACTAATCGGGACATTTTTGTTGTGTCACACACTTTTCAAGGACACACACTTCGGTGTGGAACATAAACAAGTTCATGTGATGAGCGGATTTTAACCGCAGTAATGATAACAGTAGAGAAGAAGTTAAACAAATTGGTGAGACAAAATGTTCATTTAAAAAAAAATCCAATTCAAGTCCAAAAATTTGAACTCTTTGTCTTTTGAAATTGCTGATTTTTTCATTTTTTATCGCGTTTAGTTCCCGTTGAACAGGCTCCAAACTGTCTGATTCCCAAGAACTGTTCAGTTCTTATCAAAGTCTGGACAATACAATCTCTGTTTGTGACTTCACACCAGGAAATACGACGAGAGGCAACGTGCGTTCCAAGTTTTCAACTGTGGGAGAATGTGAAAGACTTTTGGATACGCACGAGCATTTTATCACGCCAGAACAGGAAGCGAAAAGGACACCTGTGCTCAAATACATCTAGTTCCAGAGCACCAGTGACTTACTTTCAATTCTGTTACTATTTTTTCATTTTTCTTCTTCCTTTTAAACTTATTATTACCTTTCTGTGACTTCAAGTACTCAAACCAGGGGATGAAGCTACATTAATGAGAGTGAAGTTTTCAATCCACCAATTGAAACAGACTTGATTGAATCCATTCAATAACATTCCTGTCTTGCTTTTTTTTTTTATTGCTCATCAGATAATCAGCATTTCTTTCAGCTAATGTTTTACACAATTATTCATTAATTTTCTAGTTTCTAAAGGCTCTAATTTGCAGCGATATTACGCAAATATCCTGTAACGTCTGGCACGTTACAGGATATTTGGTTGTTACTTTGCAACCAAGATTTCTCTTCGCTAACATATAATCAATAATTTACTTTTTGTATATTAATAAAAACACTTTTGCAGTTGGACTCAAATGAAGAAAACACGTCCACATTCATAAAACTGAAATCATATTTTATGTTATGACTCAATCAGAGCCCGCTATAAATGAACGTCCTGCTGCTGCGCGTCTCTTCTTCTTCTTGGATCAGTAAAAATGTAAGGTAGGGATTCGTCTGAACAAATTATCTAATCCGTTCGAGCGATTTATTTATTTATTTATTTTTTCACCGTGACCCCCAGGGTGCTCCGTAATAACGTAAATATGTCATAAATTAAAATAAATAAAAGTATTCGGCAAAATAATAAAAACAAAGATGGCGCCTGACCGTGCGCTAAAGTAAGCTAAGCTAACTGCTGCTGTCTTGTTCAGCGCCAAAACAAAAGCAGAGAGACACCAAGGTTTTATTGCACATTTGAAGAATTAAAGTAATTTTTATTCGGTTTGGTAACTGCATTCTTCCGGTACGTCAGTCATTTGTATTTTGTTAATGATAAACCGGCCACTCTCTTTCTGCTCCACTACATAACAGCCAGTGCAAATATGAAACGTCATCACGTAAGAGAGGACTGCTTACGTCTTAAAGCCAGAATGCATTATTTACTGTTGATTTAACGTCTTTAATATCGATCTACATACAAATGACTGAATTGTGGTTGTTGTTTGAATTTATTATTGGATGAAATTGAATTTAATCTCTGCTTAAAATCTTGACGTACACACACAAATATCGATTACTCGATTAATAATCAAACCAACTAGCGGATTAATCAATTTTCAAAATAATGGATAGTGACAGCGCTGCTGATCATACAACAAAAATAACTTGAAAAGTAGACCAAAACGTCCGAAGCGTGCCAAGTGTGTGCAATCTACGAGTGCGTTAGTATTTGTATTCTCTCCACATTTGCAGCAGCTTTCATTTAAACGCAGGCCTGTAAGTCAGGAACAGCAAAACCCAAACAAACCCCTGCCACAAGCTTCATTCTTCGCATCTAAGTTCCCAGTGTCTCCTTACATCCACCGATGAGTTTGCTGCGGTGTTAGAGTTTGCGTTAGAGGAGCCATTATGGCTCACTTGTTCGTCCGTCCGTCCGTCCGCACTAACTCACCTGGCACCGTAAATCCTCCCAGGAGTGACAGAAGCAGAGGCCATATCAGAAACATGGGAATAAACATTTATACCGCCTCTGATCTGTAAGATCCGGAGGAAGTCATGAAAACAAACTTCCACACAGACTGAGCGAGAAGACGAAAATCGGCCTGTGCGTGAGCGTCCCCCCCTTCGTGTGAAAAATGTGTGTCACTCCCTCTACACACCTTCGCACTCCGTACGTGGGCGGGGTTACACGGTCCTTTCTTGTATAACCTGTTAACCCTGCCTTTAACACTCACTCGTGTTAACACTCTTCACATCTGTCTCCATCCCCTTGAACAAGAGAGTAGGACATCAAACATTCCTGGTTGATATCTCAGGACTAATTCCTCAGTGTCACGTTAAAGTGTCCCATACTGAGGCGGTTTACTGCTGAATGGCACCCCCTGCTGGCCGTTTTAATTATCATCAAAACTTCCATCAATTCTCATAAGGAGAGTTATTTGGATGCAGTGCACTTGATACGGATACATGAACTCTGAACATGTCAATTTGGTATTAAAGATTGAAAATAGATTAAAATAGGGCTGAAATGTTCTTAAGCAGGGAAAATAAAAGCCATGTTTGGATCAGCTGCTGGTTAAACACAGTACAAATCAGCAAAAGTGAAGTTTTATCCGATATGGCCTCTCTTCTAGGCCATATTGGATAAAACTGTTCATTTGCCATTTGCAAAATGTGTTCATAAATTGTAATTATGTCACTGCCTTCTTAAGAAAATAAATGGTAAATGGACTACATTTTTATCCAAATCGCTTCACAATGTTTGCCTCACATTCACCCATTCAAACACGCATTCACACACACGCAAGGCACACTTGCTTGTCGGGAGCAATTTGGGGTCAGGGTCTTGCTCAGGGACCTTCGACATGGAGGAGCAGAGGATCAGACTGGCAACCCTTCAATCACCAGACGATCACCCTTACTCTCTAAGCCACAGCAATAATAATAATGATAACAACAACAATAATAATGATTATAATCATAATAACAATAATAATTTAGTTTTGTCCTGTTGTTAATAAATTAATCTGATCTTTGACCGTGATGCAACATTTTTGAGGCAAAAAAGCCGTTAAGACATTTTTTTCCTGTAATAATGAAATGTTCTAAAGCAGGGGTCCCCAACCATCGGGTCGCGGACCGGGACCGGGCTGAAAAGAAAGAATAAAGTTGTTTAAAATTAGATGTATTTTATTTTCAATAGTCTTCCGGGTATTTTATTTTGAAAATTTACCACTTCCTCACTCCCGCGTACTTGACTCAGTCACAGGTTTTTTTTTCTGTGCACCAAGCTAACCCTCGCTAAAATGGTTTAATTTACATTACATTTTTTTTTTAATTACACCCCCCCAGGCCGCAGAAAAATTGTCCGGCGTCAAAATGGTCCATGAAACAAAAAACATTGGGGACCGCTGCTCTAAAGAACAAAAAACACAGAATGGGTGTGTCAAACCTTAACACACTAATCCTTACATTAAACTATCACATATATTGATTTTCCCGTGTTTTTCATGACAGAAGTCATCCACACTTAAGAATCCAAAATCAGAGGCCACTTATGATACACAGCATCCATCCTGTCCTCTAAAAATGACTGTGAAAGGATCAAAGGGACAAATGAAGGTATTGCATCAGACTGTGGGAAAGGTCACCAAATAATTCTAAGCCTTTCATTCATAATGCTGAGATATTTATTGGACAGCATCATCAGCCTGGGAAGTACTTTATACTTCATATTAGGCATGTTGGTTGTGTTTGCTTGCTGTCATACCAGGTTGACAACTTTTCCTAACCCACTGCAGCAAAATGTTTCTTACGCGTGACCTTTTCCTGATTGTATCGTAGCGCGAGAAGGAAATAGTCGAAAAACACTTGAGTCGCAAAGTACAAGTTTATCGATTACATCAGATTGTTCATGTAACAAGCAAGTTTTGCTTTAAATAGGCAGAGAGTCATTAACGGTGACAATAATGTCACTCCTGGTGCCGGTACGCCCACAGGACCAGGGGGAGATGTAGGTCTCAGTCGCGCTGCTGGCGGCTGGTCAAGACAGCGAGTCGGGTGGCCAGGGTACGGTTAAACCGCTCCACCAGCCCATCACTCTGGGGATGTAACGGTGTAGTCCGGGTGCCCCTGATGCCCGGCCGTCGGCAGACCTCACCGAACACCTGAGCCTCGACGTTCCGCCCCTGGTCACTGTGAAGCTCCTCTGGTGCACCAAAGCGGCAGAACGTCTCATTCATCAGGCACTCAGCGGTGTTGGCCGCGCTCTGATCGGGAACTGCATAGGCCTCTGGCCACTTGGTGAAGTAGTCCTTTGCCACGAGGATGTATCGGTTACCTCGTTCTGTGATCGGAAAGGGACCCAAGATGTCGACAGCTAAACGCTCCACGGGGGCTCCGACCTGGGACTGTTGCAGAGGGGCGCGCGAGCGTCGGGTCGGTCCCTTCTTGGCAGCGCAGGTGTCACATCGATGCACCTGGAGCTCCACATCCTGGCGACATCCGGGCCAGTAGAACCGGGACCGGAGCCGGTGAAGGGTCTTGGCGATGCCAAAGTGGCCGGCCCCCACCGAGCCATGGACAAGCTGAAGCACCCTGGGGTGCAGCAGGCGACGCACAAGGAGCTGCCAGATGTCATATTTCACATTTCATATCTCATATTCTTAGGTTAGTCTTTACTGTATATTTTTAGTCTTTACTGTATATTTTTAGCCTTTATTGTATATTTTTAGTCTTTACTGTATATTTTTAGTCTTTATTGTATATTTTTAGTCTTTATTGTATATTTTTAGTCTTTATTGTATATTTTTAGTCTTTATTGTATATTTTTAGTCTTTACTGTATATTTTTAGTCTTTATTGTATATTTTTAGTCTTATTGTATATTTTTAGTCTTATTGTATATTTTTAGTATTTATTGTATATTTTTAGTCTTAACTGTGTTTACTTCTGCATTTATTCTATTCCATGTGATTTGATTTTATGTTTCCATTGATGCTACTGTAACACAGGAATTTCCCAGTTTGGGATCAATAAAGTGAATCTTATCTTATCTTATCTTATCTTACTTTCTGGTCTGCTCCATCGACACTGGTAGAACCATGTGGGCAACCGTGACATCTGCCAGGATGTGGAGCTCCACGTGCATCGATGCGAGACCTGCACTGCCAAGAAGGGACCGACCCGACGCTCGCACGCCCCTCTGCAACAGTCCCAGGTCGGAGCCCCCGTGGAGCGTTTGGCTGTCGACATCTTGGGTCCCTTTCCGATCACAGAACGAGGTAACCGATACATCCTCGTGGCAAAGGACTACTTCACCAAGTGGCCAGAGGCCTATGCAGTTCCCGATCAGAGCGCGGCCAACACCGCTGAGTGCCTGATGAATGAGACGTTCTGCCGCTTTGGTGCACCAGAGGAGCTTCACAGTGACCAGGGGCGGAACTTCGAGGCTCAGATGTTCGGTGAGGTCTGCCGACGGCCGGGCATCAGGGAGACCCGGACTACACTGTTACATCCCCAGAGTGATGGGCTGGTGGAGCGGTTTAACCGTACCGTACCCGTGCCCGTACCTGACCTGCATGGTCAGAGGCTGTGTGCTACAGTGGTGTCAGCATTGGGTTTCAATATTTCAATCATGTTGGATGTCAGATCTTGATTTCCTTATATCAGCTTCCTTAAAAGTCAGCTCTGGGTATCGATGCGTTAGTCGCATTAAGTATCAGCACAATTTCTCTGTGATGTTCATTGTATTGGAGGTCTTGGTTTAACACCATTGTATCATCATATCAGGACATAGTCTCTGCCATGTTAACTGTAATAGAGGTCTTGGTTTAATTCCATTGTATCATAGTATCATCATTATATCGGAGGTTTTGGTTTGAGTCCACCATGTCATAGTATCATCATTATATCTCTGCGATGTTCATTGTATCGGAGGTCTTGATTTAATTCCGTCATATCAGCACATAGTCTCTGCTATATTAACTGAAATAGAGGTCTTGGTTTAATTCCATTGTATCATAGTATCATCATTATATCTCTGCGATGTTCATTGTATCAGAGGTCTTGATTTAATTCCATCATATCAGCACATAGTCTCTGCTATATTAACTGAAATAGAGGTCTTGGTTGAATTCCATCGCATCATAGTATCCTCGTTGTATCGCTGCAGTGTGAGTGTCTAAATCATCTCGTACCGAATAAGGCTCACTGCACGTTGGGTCATTAACAGTGACAATAATGTCACTCATGGTGCAGAGGCACAATGCCCAAAGGCATGATGGGAAAACCCCGCCCACATATCCCCAAACACGTCACAGTATGCAGCGACTATGGTTTGATTATCTAATCTGATTATAACATTAATAGAGGCGATTTTCTGCTGTAACATAAAATCTTTGTAAACACATTTTCCTTCTCAGTGAGGCAATTAAGGTGTAATTAACAGTGCTCAGCCAAAGGGGCAGATAAAAAAAAAAAGGACACAGTTGGCCTAACCTCATTTGTAGAGCAGTTAGTTTTGCATTTTATTTCTGGTTTTGTTTTAATTTAGACGACGAATCAGATGTTCGCGTTTCCTTCATTTGTTGGTGGTTGGAGACAGTGAACTGTGTCCTGTCAGGCTAAACTGAGGGCAATAGCAACCCAAAGGACGCCGTGGCTCACTGCAGCGCCTCCGGACCCCTTAGCTAGCTAGCTGCTAGCACCTCGGCGCTCTCTCCCCGCTTGACTCTTTGTACTTTGCTGCTGTCTTCGCACACCTTTTGTTGTCTCGTCCGGACAGAGGTGGCTAACGTTAGCCTGCGAGCGACGGCAGCACTGACTAACCGACGGCAGTGAGGTCTGTTTGGGGGGGAAAAAGAGTTGCCGTAAAGCGCCAACACCCAGTGCGAGGTAACGCTAGCTTTATGCTAACGATGATCTTAAATGTTCATATTCGCTGTGGCCCTGTCGGTGTGATGTGTCAGGGATTTAGCTAAGAAGCTAGCGCCAGATAACCAGATAACCTAGCCCGGTTAATGCCCGGACAGTGAAAGTAGTCGAGGGTAGTGAGTCTGATCCCCGAGCGCTAAGCTGCTGCTGCTGCACCACCGTCCTCTTACTACGGGCGGCTGCTGATCCTCCATGCAGCTGTATCATTGACCAAATACAGCGGTTTGGAACCGTCTCCACTTTCTGATTGCCTGGAATGTGTGTTTGTGTTTTGGTTGTGTGTGTAGGATGAGCGGCGATGACATGAATCCAGCTGCTGTGGCTCAGCCGACAGAAGATGTCCAAGGAGATGGACGGTGGCTGTCACAGGTTAGTGGTGTGGTGTCTCCCTTTGTGTCCAGAACAAGATCAACTCTTATCCACTTCCGTGCAATCAGACCGAGTCATTTGATTATTAGGAACATTTTATAATGGCCCAGTATTTTGGTTTATTGTTAATAGATAAGATAGTCTGGGCTGATTGAAAAGTGTTGAGCCTAGTGTTGCAGACCTGCTGACCCAACACTTTCACATCTCGGGACTTCCTGAAATAGATATGTCCGGATTTCATCCACCTGCTCCAGCTCTGCAGCACTTTACCGTGGCGGTCAAACTTGTTTTTTAATGTTTTCTGCTGCAGAAGCTCATTGTTTGTGTCATTTTGGATGCACCATACGTCCATGTTGCAGTATTTCTTTTCCAACATGGTACACTTCAGCCAGCAGCGGGTATGATGTCATAATCTGAGAGACCGCTCGGAATAAGTGAAAGTCCCAGCAGTCAAATCAGGTGAACAGGATAGGTGTCAAACTACATAGTTTATAATGGTATGTAGTTCACGAGTAGGACTTCCCAAACTTGTAAGCTGTCACTCAGCAATAATGATATGCAAAAGGATTAAAAATATCCAGCAGGCTCTGAACTTATCAATTTAGCATATCAGATGTTAAATCACAGGACTTGCAGCACGGATCTTTGGAAGGCTGTGGCCGTGATGTAGCCATATTATGGGTTCGATTCCCTGTCTGGGTTATATAATCCCCCCCCCCACCACTTTTCCACCACGTTCAGTGATTGTTGGTCATTCCTGCTTGTCTCTCTGGTTGAATGCTGGGCTGGGCTCCGATCCCTTGTGACCCTGCTCTGGAAAAGAGGGTGCATATAATGGACCGATAGATTTTGGTAGCTGTGCCAAAACTGAGCAAAGCCTGATCAGTTCTAGATTGAAATGAGTGTGTTAGTGCAAGGTGGAAACATTGATCAAAGTGGTCTGTGTGTCAAAATTGCAAAGTAATACCAATTTATAGAATTATGTATACTTTAAGTCGTCTGTTTGGTGTTTTTAGGTTTATCCTCCGTATGTAATCGGAGTGAGACAACCTGGTTCATTCCAACTCTCTTGTCAGACAGGACACGAGACATGTCTTACAGCGATATGACTGAAATTTTGTTCAAATCGGAATACAAATGAACATCGTTCCAGTCAAGAGATTCAAGAAAACAGCAAACAAAAAGGTTTAACGTGAACTGTTGTTGCTAATTTAGACCCTACATTTCCAAAAATGCATCCCGTAGCGTACATTCATTAAATGTGTGTTTGGGGGTGTCGTCCAGCACCATGAGCCACTTTCTCCGGCGTGTCTGTTTCCATACAAATACCCTGATTTGCTCAAAGCAGGCCCAAACTACGATGCTGCCGCCACCACGTTTCTCAAATAGGATGAGCCTCTCATGCTGTAACGCCGAGGTTTCCTTCAGCCAAACATAAGGCTTCTTGTTTAAAACACAGTCTCCAATTTTGGACTCATCAATCCGCAGAACATTCATCCAATAGTTTTATTTTGTTTCTGTTTTTTAGCAAACTTAAACGGGTAACGTATTTGGAGAGTATGTGCTCTGTCCTTGCAATCCAGCCGTACACGTTGTTGTTGTTCGCCTGTCGGTGGACTCATTAAGCAATGCAAAAGAAGCCTTTTAATCCTTAGACACTAACCAGCGCTCCTTTGTGACCTCCAGGTGTGTCACACTGGGGAGAGTAACCACGGTGTTGAATTACCTCCATTTGTACAGCCTAATCGTGGATTGGTACATGAGTCTTGTAACCAGCCTGGTTAAAATCAACACCTTTTTTTTTTTTTTTTCCGAGCGTCCTCTGAAATGTCCCCCGTTTGTGCAATGACCCACTTTCACAAACCTGTATGGTGACAGAACAAGCTCCACGTTCTTTAAATAGGGCAGGGCCTCCCTCGCTCCTACCTGACTGTCACCCCATCAGCGTAAACACTCGACTCTAATTTCCAGTTTAGATCTGCCAATAATTGCAGATGTTCGTATGCTTTGTCGAACAAATCTCAATAAATAACTGCTTTTTTTTTTTCAGCACACAAGATTTGTGCAGGAGTGTAAAGACGGCGAACCGGACGTTCTATTTGTGGGAGACTCGATGGTCCAGCTAATGCAGCAACATGAGGTGAGATGAAGTTAATGTTTGTTTACTGTTCACGTGGCATTAAGCTCTCTGTAGCGCATTTCTGAGGTCAGGCGCGTCATCTTTACAGGACTGAGGTCTCGTCTTCTCCCGAGATAAATCACACTTGTTTTCATCTCACAGATCTGGAGGGAACTGTTCTCTCCTCTCCACGCGCTCAACTTCGGGATCGGAGGAGACACCACCTGCAATGTGCTGTGGAGGCTGCAGAACGGAGAGCTGGAAAACATCAGGCCCAAGGTGAGACGAGCCTGCGGGGGGGAAAGAGGAGGACAGTTTAGGGAGGGGGGTATTCAACGGTCCACTTAGAGAAAATAGATTTCATAAGTACGCCTATGAAATGTTCCTTTCTCGTTTCAAGCACAATAGAGACTGACGTGAGAAATGAAACGGACAGAAAATGAATAAAACTACTTTGGAAAAATGTGCATCTTAAAATAAAGTGCTTCATTGTAGACAAATTGAATCAAATGCGTAGCAGCTGCAGTTTCCCTTTTTATTTTCTCTGCCCTCACTTCAGATTTCAGTGGGTTCGTCTGATCGAAAGCTTCGCGCTTAGTCTCACAGTGCCGAACGTACGACACGCACTTTTGAACTGCAACGTGTGAGAGTCTGTCCATTCTTTTGTATACGTCCGGATCCGGCGAGGACGGTATCTGGGTTTTCTAGTTTAGAGCATCAGACTGATCATTGAGCCTTAAGACAGTCAGAAAAAATAATGATTACGTCCAATTATTCAGCTCAATCGATTACTACTAGGTAACATCAGTCATACCAAATATACGACAACACTCAGCAAAACTAGTCTGTTTATTCTGCGATGATTGTTCCATTTCTTCGACAGTCACATCTGGTGTAATGGTGACTGTGCGTGTGAACAAAGTGTGTGTCTGCGGTCTGTTTCAGGTGGTGGTGGTGTGGGTAGGAACCAACAATCACCAACATACGGCAGAGCAAGTCGCAGGTGGAATTCTGGCCATTGCACAGCTGCTCACGTCTTGCCTCCCCAAGGCCAAAGTAGTTGTAATGGTAAGTTTAGTTTGTTGTTTATGTTTTTGTCTCACAGGTTCACTTGTTTAGATGGCGGTGATAAGAGGTGATAAGAGGTGATAAGAGGTGATAAGAGGTGATATGAGGTGATATGAGGTGATATGAGGTGATCTGGCCTTTGCTATGTGTTTTTTTTTCTTTATCCAAAAGGGAAGAGGTTCTTATGTAGTTGTTGTCCCACATCAGCTTGATTTCTGTTACGATAGCAAATAGCTTCAATAAAGCATCGACTGTCAACACTCTGTTCATGTTCGAGTGAAGAATATGTTTGTCCACGTCAGGGTTTGTTGCCTCGAGGGGAGCGGCCGAACCCGCTGAGGGAGAAGAACAAATCTGTGAACGACTTCCTGCGCTCCTGGCTGCCGCGGCTCGGCCAGGCTCAGCTGCTGGACGTGGGCGCCGGGTTTGTCCACTCTGACGGCACCATCAGCACACGGGACATGTTTGACTTCCTCCATCTGACGGCAGCAGGTTACCGCGCCGTGGCTAAGCCCCTCAGTGACCTGCTGCTTCAGATCCTGGAGGAGACGCCAGAGGAGAGACGGGCGTCCCTGGTCTGAGAGGTCTGCGGCCCGGGCAAGACCCTCAGCCAGAGCCATGTCTCGCCCACTGCTCCGGGGGGAGGGGGATGGGGGAGACATGCCGCTGGCCTCTCTGGGCGGAAGGGCTCACTCGCAGGAGGAGGGGGAGGTACTTTGATGTGAGTGGGCCCGCGGGAGTTGAAGGTTGGGTGTGGAGAGGTGCTGAAGAGGGAGAGAGACCTCAGTACAGACTTAAATACACTGTGACTGCAGTAAAACGATTTACTGCAAAAGAATTAATCAAGGTCAGACTCTCTGAAGCACGTCTTCAGATGACGGGGCCGCAATAAGAAGCACCCACTCAAACAGATGAATCTTAGCCTTTGGACCACACCAGTTTCCTGTGCCACTGTACCCAGCTGTAGTTTGATATGAAATGTAATTTATTTTCCGAGATAAAAACTATTTGGCAAAGGCCTGCACGGGGAAAAAAGTCGAGGCCGTCGCGTGACATTTAGCCGCGCGGCCTCCGCGAGAAAATCGGCAGTAGGACGACAACTCTCCTACGTCTCCAAACGTTCCGAGTCTGACCAGCACGCTCGCAGAGATGCTACGGCTACGATCGCACAATTCTGCCCCACCATAGCGAATTTGCCATACCGTCTACGCGCTCGTGTTTTGTAGTTTACGTTAAAAACCCCAACAATCACCACTTGGTCACCTCCCATTTCAGCAAGACCCGTATGGTTTATCATTCAGAACCCTGTTACCTGTTTTCATCACGTCAGTGCTGGCTCTCACACACGCAGGACGGCACCATTATTGTTTATTGTGTGTAAATAGCATTAGCTTGCACCGGAGAGGGCCTCACTTCCAAGATGATGTTTTATTATTTTGTCATATTCTGTGTAAAGGTTTGCTTTTTGTACACTATGTAGCCTTGTAGTCATGTATAACTATTCAGGCATCCTTGTAACGACTAATCGATGTAATATACCCATCAATCACTCTGATTCCGTTGATTTGATCACATGTTAGGCTAAATGTTCGACGTTACACGGAACCTTGGCTCACCTCACCCATGTGCTGTTTTCTTTATGTGTAAAGAGTCGAGCTTCGCCTCGACATTTGTGTACAATGTCAACCATCGCTTTGTTTTAAATAAATGTCCGTCAGTTACATTATGTACTCGTAAATATTCATCAGTGACGTTTTTACAGCCGGGCAATATAATCTGCTCGTTCGTAACCGACAAGGTTGTTTTTTGTTTTTTGTATTTGGTTCATTTTTCATTTGTGTACCGGTGGATCCCACTTTTATGCCCCCCAAAAGACTACACATTCCAAACATTTTATATAGCGTTTAACCAAGAGAAGTCATTGTTTTTGCAGTCTTACAGTGTATTCTATTTTTATCCAGATGATATAAAAACACTTTGAACGAGCAGTTCAGAAGACAAAATGAAACTCTTTCCTACTGAGATCGACACGTGGTTAAAACATCTTCCTTGAACACTAACACGTCCGAATATGATTCACTGTCTGTATCTCGGACATTTCCAGTCTCAGCCCAGGTTCTCTCTCTCTCTCTCCTACACAGTATTTTCTCACCGCTCCATTTAGCACCTCTTCAGTCTGTTTCTCACCCACCCTTCACCTCCATCCCTGTCAGCTTGTATTGGTAGTTGACTCATATATAGTATGCTTATTGATCAACTTTAGGAACAAAAGTAACATCACTGTTAAGCTACTGACGCAGCTATACTCAAAACTGTCTACATCACGCAAAATGCTAAAAAAAAAAAGCAGCCACAGGTCGTGCAAAGATTGCTATTTGTCCGCAAGCTTATCCTGTAACTGTCTTGTCCAAATTACTCTACTGCCGTTTAAAGGTCTGCACAATTGTATGCTGCGTTAAATATCTCTGTTACGGTGTATGTGTGTGTGCGCCTTAAGTGTTTATGGGATACGTTGTGGATGTCTCGTACTGGAATATGTAAGTTGGAGTATGAGTGTCTAGAAGTGACCCCCAGTTGTATATAATGTATCTAAAGTTTGAGTAGATGATGGTTGAACTGGGTTCCGTTTGTGGGAGTGTGTATTTGGTGTGTTATGGTATTTGCACTGTTTTGGCCCATTGTCACATGATTAAGGTAAAGCATTCCAATAAAGACGTGGATCTAAACACGTGTTTGGGGGGTCTATTTCTTACAAGTCAACAAAAGAATGGCAGATTTCAACTTTAAATTACAACTTTTAAGTCAGTTTGTACTGTCAGTGCCGGCTGCCCGTCGCTAGGGGGAGCCATTTCACCGGAGAAGAAAAGGAAAATCACGCCTCCTCTTGCCAAGGAGCTCTAACGATCTAATTAACTTCAAAGTTTATCTTGCTAATGTAGTAATAAATCAGCACTCGGAGACAGCGTGGACTCATGTGAAAAGTCTTCATTAAAGATTCAGGCAGATTTACCGTATCATTGCTGGTGAGTAGGAAAATACCTCATTGATAAAGCCTGCGTTCAATTTTAATGTTCTCATTCATTTTAACTTTGACCCAAAACTGTCCCGCCGGAGCAAAAATAGTTGGTCCATCTGGAGTCCTGTAGTATTTACACAGTGTTAAGTATGCAGCACCATCATTACATCAAACATACACACATCAAACGTACATATATACATGTACTATTCATATGCATACGGTTCACCATTCAGTGATCCGGATAATGTGCCACATCGGTAACTACCGGTTTAAATATGAGTCATAATCACAGCAATCTTCAATAACTTGGAATAGTAAAGAGACAAAATAGTCTGATTATAGAGGAAAATAATAAGGAAAATGCACGTAGGCTCTTTGTCTACATCCTTTTGATTTCCAATCGATTTCCAATCAAAACAGATACACTGGGCATAAGTTGTCAGTGTTCCTAATAACATAACAAGTTAATTCTGTATGTATCTAATATCTCTTCAATCGTGTCAACATGACTAACTATGCAGACTATAAGTAAATATTTGACTGCTTCATTTGTCAACACTTTGACATCAAGAAACGATAACATGCTAATCTCAGCCACCCATGAACGTCAAAACAGGCGCGAACAAACTCAAGCTGTCATCGGCATGTTAGTCACAACCCCGATAAAATCTGCAAGTGGCTAATTCTGTTTGCTTTGGCGTCGAAAGGTGTCAAAAGCTTTACTAAGTACACCTAAATGATGTTTTATTAGACAGCCACCTAATTGTATCTGGTAAATTAGCATAAAAAAACAGGATAGGCTACAAGGCTCGCGCTAATGCTAGCATGCTAGCCGTTAGCAAGCAGTCTGGCTTACATTTTCCCCAAAGGTAAATCAGTTCAACGTTAGCCCAAAACTAGTTTACAAAACACAGTCAACGTAAACACGGACAATAATCATGTCAGCCCTGCTGTATGTTTAAGTGGAAGTCTGACGTTTGAATTTGAGGCTCAAAACTAATTAATATATAATATTATTGGCTTAGTGCTACCTGGTGCTATTTTAGCTAACAGGCCACATAAGGCGTAACCTGCAAAGAGTTCATCATAGTGGCGCCAACTTCAAACTGAGTAGCTAGTGATGTTGCTAAGCTAATGCTGACTAATGATACCAGGAAACCACCAAGTATGGGATTTATAACAAACGTTGACTAACTATTGATTTTTTTTTCAATGTTAAACAAAGACGCCTTCATATGTTTGGCAATTATTACAGCAGAAGTTGTGCAGATAACATTTCTTGTAATGATCAACCAGCAGACGATGAAGAACTGAAGACCTCGGATCGAGCCTTGACCCGATGGATAAGAGTACAGCGAAGGGAATTTTACAAGGATTATCATCTCTGGAAAAAGGGCACCACAGCTACCAACAAGTAAGACTTACATGCTTTTATTCAAATTTTTGTTGATATTTCATTGGCTGGCAGATGTTTGTTCCATTCTGTTTTAGTGATCATAGTAGGTTTCAGAGGAAAAAGGCTTATGTGGTGTGATAATATCTGGTATTTGGTCTGTTGGAGTGTGTAATTTTATTTATTTGACTTTTAAGGGAGATTTATAGAGTTGAAGTGATTA
>OMNV01007441.1:12498-66727 GCA_900303265.1 Brotula barbata
TCTACGTAGGCCATGTTCATTTCCTGCATTACCTTCATGCTATTATTCAAATCAACACGATATCACTGAACGTCACAAACGATCCTCTACAACCATAAATTATCGCTGGGAATCAACAGCCATTATGCAGATCCTGTCAGGTGACTAACACACAGCAGAAAGGGCCATTATTCCAAAGGACAGACGCCCCCGCTGAGCGAAAGACGGAGTGATACGTCAACGAAAGAAGACCTGAGAGCGGCGCATCGTACCAATCACGTGCTTCCTGTATGTCCTTGGCTTCATTAAGAGGCATCCGTGTTCATCATCTGTGTTATTCTCGACGCAGCAGAACGCACAAAGCATTTACCAACTCAGGGAAATGCAGAACACCATGTCATTACCTCACTTGGAGCCACTCCACTGATGATTCCCTTCAACTCTTTAATCCAGCTGGCTATTTCAAAAGCTCATTTTAGGGATAATGATTGCTTCAATTTGTGATTATAGAAATGGTAATCCTGTGTTCGGAGCCAAGCCCATTTCTTTTGATCCAAAACGTGCTTCTGCAACATTGACAGTTAGATATTAGCATACACAGACTCCATGAACCATAATGAGCGAGCCTTCAGAATGTATTCAGACTCCTTTTTCACAATCATTTTCTTATATTATGGACTCATTCCAAATTCATTTCCCCCTCACCAATCCACGCAGAACACCCCGTTATGACAAAACGATGACACAGCCAGAACAGACTTGTAGAAATTTTGGGCAATACGTTGAATGTAAGAAGCCGACATAAATTTATTCATGACGCCCACAGTAAGCCGAATAAGTCTGAATAGGCTGTTTTAGTGTCCATTGTTCTCTGTCCGTACTAGCCTTTGACAGCCTTTTCAAAAAGAGAAAAAAACTCTTCAATGTAATTTGTAGTTCTGCACAGCAAACCTGAGGCAGGAAGGGAACAGGCTTACGTCGTTTCAGGCACGGGTCTGTTCAGGTGGAATCAAATCTCTGTTCCACGATGGGATTGCCGCTCAGTTGAAGAAATGAACTTATACACACGAGTGAAATGGACAGATTGATTTTAAGGTTTAAAGCTGCTGCGGCACAGCGGCTGAAAGGATTTACAAATGGCACAACTGGAGTACCTGAGGAAAATCTTTGCAATGACTAAAAAAGAAGAACAACAAACTGTAGCCGCTTCAAGTCCTCACCTAAAGGAATTATTGACACTGCATTCTCTCTTCAGGGAAACAGGAAACAGAAATACCACAATGTGATTATATGTAGAGCTTCAGTGCTGTAGGAGATTCTGTTATCGTTTCAGATTACACAGGCCAGACGGGCAGCTGCAACGCTGAGGAGCTTAGAGTTCGATTCCAACTTAAGAAAAAATAAATAAAAAAACGCAGGAGTACACAAGACATCACGCGAGTGGCTGAATCTGCATCACAACAATCAAAGGGACACGAGACGTCCAGAGAGGTGAGGGAGCGACAGCACGAATCCCTGCATAGACACATACACACACACACAGTACACGGACATCCAGATGAAGCAGTGCAGCTTCATGTAGAGAGGGAGTGTGTGGGGAAGCCCTGTCAGTGTGAAGCAAAGGGATGTTCTCACCGTACTGACAGAGCTCCAGGCCGGTACAGCCATAAAATATTAAGCAGGTCTTCCCTCACCCTCGCTTCCACTTCAAAGCCAAACAACATTGGTTTGTTAACTTGTAAAATGATTGAAAAGAATCCAACTCATCAAAGGGACACGCTGCAGTCAGTAAACCAGGATGTTCTGTTTCTGGGAGCTCCACCAAATTTACAAACTTTACAAGAAAAACAAAACAAAACCTTTTATTTTCTGGGAATTAAATTCATGTCAGGGTGTAATACACAAGCTCAAATGTCATCCTTTCACCAAATTCTCAACTAGTCTTTTACAAACAATTAAAAAAAAAATTTTTTAATGTCATATGTCCAGATACATCAATCCTGACAGGTATCCATACACCGAGTGCTCTGTCTCTGTCCCTTTGCTGTAGCTTACTGGATGAAAATCCAAGTCTCAACCTCATCACCGTTTAGTCGGACCAAAGTGAAAGCTTGTCCTTCCCTGTTTGGTTACCATTTGTATCGTAAGTTGTGACGAGCTGAGACTTAATATCACTGAGCAGACAGAGAGCATTGGGCTGACACAGCATTTGCTGCTTCATTTACACGTATCATATTCATCACCCTGCAGCATCATCAGAGCAGCAATGTCAGAAAATTCCAGGCATCTCTGAAAGGCCAAGACTTGAATAAGCTTGACTCCTGGCCTTTGGTTCAGTGGAGCTGTATGGAACATTGGGTCAAGTCTCAAATATATGAATATCAATGCTGTCATCTTTCAGGTCAGATGAACTGCTTGAGGTATTTTCGATGCAGGCCGACAAAGCAGATGTGTATTTTCGTTCTACGTCGAAGAAGTTTCCAGTGCGAACATTCTCTGGGATCAATGTGAACTGTGTATAATAGATATGTCAGAACATATAATTATGTATGTAATAATAAAGATATTGAGGTCAACAAACGGCTGTGAAGAAATCTTAGTGTCTCTCTCTGAGTGATATTTTATAAGCAGGGTGGGCCAAGGACACATGGAGCTACAAGCAACGTCACTAATAGGTGCACAGAGGCAAAAGCGATTTTTTTTTTTTTTTTGCATTTACCAACGATCCCTTTGTCGTACAAAACTTCACGGTCGGACAAGAGCCCGACAATTCACTTCATCGACCCGGACGCCAAAACCCAGAGTTTAATGGCATGCAGGCTGGACAGTAACATAAAAATTGATGTATGTGAATTTGTCTTCAGAGAGTCAGTTTGGGTGAAAAATGATGCTGCACCTCTTCTGTGATTTGTTCTGTAAAGTTTGGTACCACATATCTATGATGTCCATGATAGATCGGAGTGAATCGGTGCGAAAATTTTCACCATGCTTTTGACATGTCTGATTATTCTGATAACGTCTCCAGACACTAAGCAAACTTTTACTGGATCTAAATTGAACCTGCTGGCCGCCACATAGCACTCGTCTCTGATCTCTACACCGCTGGGCTCCGGTACACAGAACTTCTACAGCTCAATCAGCAATCGCCTCCAGAGCCTGAAGTGATCACTGCAATCCAAAGTTTGGACTGGAGTGATGCTCCCGCTACGAAAACAGAAGCTGTTGTCGAAGTTTGTCTGTATTGTAATGTACGACTCATTAAGAAGAATAAGCAGCAGCATCCCCCTCTTAAATATTCATGTTGAATGTTTGTTTTGCAGTCATGAATAAAGACAGAGCAGCAGAGGATTGCGATGATGTGAGTATTGTGATTTATGCTGGGTTGATTTATACGTTGTCTGTGTGTGTGTATGTTTGCATAAGGCTGCAATTCGGTAAACTGGGGAGACAAAGTCTCCCACTGGGGACAATTTGTCCACCTGCTTGGATAAGGATGACCAACTCCACATGCTGGATGAAGAAATCCTCAAACCCTGAACATTACAGAGACGACTGGAGTCTGGATCATGCCAGGCCAGATGACGGATGACCGACACAACCACTGGCTGAATATCATCTCATAAACAAACTGTGGTAAACAACATTCTGCCACCACATCATTCATAAACAATGACACATACAAACAAATCAATGTTAGATCAATAAAGTACGCAGAAAGGGATGTAGAGGGAAACATCAGCATTAGACTGTTGACTCATTCATTCATTGATTTATTTTTCTCTTTTTGTTTTTTGAGGTTTTTTTGTTAATGGTTTGAAGAGTTCTTAAAATACATCAGCATGCAAACTGAAACACCGCTGTGTTGTTTGTGCCGCCCTTTTCCCCAAACGGACGCCGCTGCTTCTAATCGCTTACTTGAACGATGGAGAGAAAGTGTAAAGTAGCTAAGAGGCAGTTTTAAATATTCAACATCTCTCCTTCTCTTTGGCTGGCCACGCTGACTTGAAATGATGCTCCTCTCTGCCCCAACACACTGGCTTTGTTTGCCTTTTGGCAGCATTAAACTTTATTCATGTGTTACAGTTTTGACATTTACACCAGCTGGTGAGCGGCTGTAAATATGGAAACTTGGTGGATTTAATAAAAAAAATCCCATCAGGAATGAGAGTGAGAATAAACAGAAGGCAGATGGTAGGGAGCAGATAAGGCAGCAAGGGAAGTAAAGAAAAGGATGAGAAGACAGAGAGGGAAGAGAAGGGACTCGGCCAGCGCACATTCATCCACAGACAAAGAGACAAGAGCTGCTTCTGTACATTTAAATCCTCTACCACTCTTTTATGTCAACACCACAGAGATGAGAAATGTCAAATATCTGATCAACTTTCATCATTTTAATACTGCAGAGCAACCTGACAGATGTTTCAGACTCGTGGCTGAATCCATCCGAGTGAAGATGATGGCGAGCACGAGAAAAAGCAGCCCTGGGCGAGAAACAGGCTTAAAACATTCACCACGTTTCATCCCAGCTCAGATGCTCTCTCTCTTCCAGGCACCATTATCAAGGATTCCCTGTTTGATGCCCCCTCTTCTTTCTCTATGCTAAAATCTATCTTATCAAGTATTCATGAAGCCACGGAGTAAATAAAAGCAACGTGGATGAAGCTCCATTTCCTAATAGCCCACTCACTTTCTTCCACTATTGACCAAAGAATTGCCGAGAGAGCAAAATAACAACCAAATCACATTTGCACATTTGTCTTCTTTAAAGCATATTTGTTGTGAATATCCAAACTTCACTCTGTACTGTTAACAATGTGATCTAGACTTTGATAGAGCCGCATTCAAAGAGCACCGACTTTATGCTTCATGAGCTCAGATAAAGAGGTGTGTGTGTGTGTGTATAAGGCACAGTGGAGGCGTGACATGCTTTAATGGCAGTCAATTGGCTTGGTGGAAACATTTCTGTAAAATTATCCCACAGACACCAACTATTTATAAACCCATATAGACCAGGTCAATATTCACCTGCAGTGTGTTTGCTCTTAGTGCCCAGAATACAAAAACACCCTTTAAAATACGACCCTCCCACACACAGGCTATTACACTTATATAAATATAGTAGAGATCAGCTTATGGCTTGTTTTTATAGCCAACTTACAATTAGAAAGAGTCTTTCAAATACATGCAGTCTATTTATTTTACTTTACTTTGAAAAAAAAAAAAAAAAGAAGAAAAAAAGATCCATGGTCACGGAACAAAAAAACGTGCACGGAAACTCTCTCAAAAGGGTCTAGAACAATATCTAGAAATTGATTGAGAATCAAACGTATAATGGCAGTTTGAATCTTCGCTGATTTTTGAAAGTGTTTCAACGTAGTACCAAACGTACCCATGATGAAATGTGGACTGCACACTTGAAGAGCTCCCACAGACGTTGAGTCTCATCTTTATAATCTGATGCCTGAATCCAATCAGACTCTGAGCTGGTTTGGTGTCTCTATGAGCTATTAAACATAACTTCTCTGTTATCATCCAATCAGCTCACTATAAAACAGCTTTATACCATCCTTCAAAACAAGAAAAGCTACTTGTGCACCAAATATCACCACGTTCTCTCAGGGTGATTATTACTCTTTTAATGTTCTAAATGCTTTGAGAAATGCTTCCACACACTTTTTCTAATTTTCCACGACACGGTTAATTTTTTGCTATAATCTTATGGTATTTGTATCTTCTTTCTCTTTAGCTGTAAAGGAGGCGGAGCTCTTTGTTTTCCCCAGGCCAACACACTGATGATGCAACGCTGACTGATGTATGTCCTCACTCCAAAGGGCTCAAATTGAAACTCGTGTTTACGGGGACAGAGGTATGAGAACAAGACATGCTCTGTAAATCTCAGTTTTAGTGCTCCAGATTGCCTATAACCTTTGTTTAGAAAAACTGGCACCAGCACCAGATCTGTGTTTTATGTTATTTTCTGTGGAACACAAACAGATCGCTTCGATAATCCTCAAACGTTCAGGTCCTGCATAATACACTGCAGTGCACAGGCAGCAGCAGAGTAGTTAATAAAATAAAATGTCAAACGGGACCTAAATGAATTACATTCATTAGTATTAATGAAATTCTATGTGTCATTTAACATGTTCGCCTGTTTTCTGGCTCCATCTGTGCACTGATGCGGAGCCAAATGACAGTGCTGTTGGTGCCAGATTCTCATCAAACTCTATTTCTATCCAAATGACACATGCATATATATATATATACATATATATTACAGTTGATACGTCTCAGTGGTTCAGCTGCTACGTGGAGACACAGGCATCCCAAAATGAGCCTTTGGATTTGTGATGCAGCTACTTGTTGCTGTGTAAACACTGAGAACAGAATGTCTGGAATTTCTGAAATTCTCCAAACAAAACTGAACTCAAGAAGAACTGACGTCATCATTTGTTCATTCAAATACCCTCTCCTCCTTTCCCTTGATCTCTGTCTCATCACTATCTCTCTGACTGTCCACACTAAGCTGGATTGTAACGACACGTTGTAATAATGCTGTAATTTGTGATAACTGGCCAAAATGTAATACATTTTCACTCTATTTTGTGATAAATTTGTAACCATCTGCTGCATTTTGTAACTAACAGCTTAAATGCAAAATGTAATAAATTTTGTTGCATTTTGTGCATTTTACACATTGTGGCAGTTATTACACAATGGAATCAGAAAATGGAGTCACTCAATACATTGTGCAATAATGTCAAAATTCCATTATATGTGATACCTACTGTATATAGTGCATAATAACACTGTTTTGTGGAGGAAATGTGAGGAGGAAATGACGTAAAGCTGTTCACTTCCTGTCTCAGGTGTACTGTGCAGCACTGTTAGAGACATTTTAAGAGTTTTGCCATTTTCGGCCAACTTTTCCAAGATATTGAAAACGTGCATGGATGGAAATAATTCTGACATCTGTCATCCTTTACCTTCCATCTAACTCTCTCCATGTCCCTTTCCTTGTCTTCCATTTTCGTAACAACTTCTTCTTAACCCTCAGACTCTCCTCCAGGCTCGCTTTATCCTGTGCTTTTGGGTTACCATGGTAACAGTGGACCACCAGGATGACAGAAGGGGAAAAAATGCCACTAACAGGAGTACAAACCATGTCCGTGCACA
The DNA here is from genome assembly GCA_900303265.1 of Brotula barbata. Lineage (NCBI taxonomy): Eukaryota > Metazoa > Chordata > Actinopteri > Ophidiiformes > Ophidiidae > Brotula > Brotula barbata. The sequence goes on from OMNV01007441.1 coordinate 19,654, forward strand.
GCGATGCCCTCACTCCTCACTGCGTGCAAATATTGCACGCTGTGTGCTCCAAAGCACACACACACACACGCACACAATTTGAATCATTGATCTGCTTACAGATCCGATACCTATTACTGATCAACTACAAACATCACACCAATCACACGTACAAACACACGCCTGTTGCTGTGAATGAACAATTCAATTCCTGCCTTTTCTTAAAGTTCTCTTAAAATCATCACAAGGATAACACAGCATACCGCGGTCAAATTCATTTGTCGATGTCACTTAATGACTCAAAATTCTTAAAAGACCACAGAACAAACAGATCAAGGTGAGAACACTTCCTGAAATGACTACAGCATCTTCATCTAGTCTGGCATCCCTGACAGACTCCCCAAAGACTCCCAATCATCCTAAACCTCAGGCCTACGACCCACCCCGCCCCACATCCCTGCGATACACACACACACACACACAGTTACAACTACTCTGCAGAGACAGAAATTAAATAAGACTCAAAGGAGAAGTAAACAAGATGTTTGTTCTTTCTCAATAAACCACACAGTCACAACACAAACACCTCGAGTAGACAGATGTTTGTTTTCATGCCGTTTCCTTTAGACAAAATAGCAGGAATTATTAAAAAGCTAGAGAAACACTCAAATGTACCACAGTGCATCATCTTCAGAAAGACAAACTCCCCGTCCTGTTACACTAGAAACAGAGAAATCATCAGCGTTCTTTCCAAGATATGTAGCCTTTGTGCGAGGTTGGGTTTAGACTGTTTACAAGGACCTGTTGTGGATTCACTCCAGGAAGTCAAAGTCATTTTGTGTGCAAAATAAGGATGCAGTCACCCGGGACCCTGAGTGAACATGGAAGAAAGTCTGACAGCAAGACAAAACAAGATGGATGCCAGCATCGTCAGGTGACTTATAACCTGCCGAGGGAGGACCCGGCTCACAGACACCGACATCCAGCAGGACCGCGCAAAAACGCTGTCATTCTAAAGGTCATTTCTATCACTACGAAGAAATTATCAACATAAAATAAGGCAAAACTGTCTGGGATTTTTTAAGTCAGCCTAACATGATTGATAAGGTCTGGGGACCAGACCAGGAAATGATTTTAACATATTGATTTTCTTCCCCTCTCAGCAGCAGTGGAGGACCAGCCAATTTCTGTCCCTGATGAAATGAGGTCATTACAAGTCAGCGGAGCAAAATGATCGAACAAAATACAAAAGAATCTGGAAAGGTTTAAGATTTGACAGTTTATAAAAGAGCCAATCCATACGACTATTGGTGACATCAGGGCCTAATTCATGTTTTGCACGGTATGCCTTGAAAAGTATTTAGGGTGTGAATTTCGGCTGTCAACGTCTCAGATTGACAACTAAATATTGGTGTAATATTGTGTAGGGAGGCCTCTCGCAATTCCCATCTCAACAATATGACACAAACATAGAGCTATTAACGGCAACTGCAGGAAGAAAAATTTATTTGTGCAAGCTTTGTTATATTTTATTCATTACAGCTAGGGGACTCGGTTTGGACAAAGAAACAGAAAATGACAATAGAAGAGAGACAACCCGAGCAGAGCCAGCGGGCCGGCACGGAGTGGAGACCAGATTAGAGCGCATTACGGAAGCAGACCCTCACACAGAGCTGGGATGGAGTTTGAGGGAAAACAAGTGGAAACTCTGAACAATGAGTTCCAAGAACATGACAACACATCTGTAATTAGGATTGCATCTGATTATAAAAACGTTATGACAGTAAACAAACCAATACCACGAGGTTAAAGTTCAATAAAATGGGCTCTCTCCAGCTGTACAAATCAACAGCGATGGAGCTGGATGACTAAAACGTCTGACCTCTGGGGTCTCATTGATATCTGTTGGATGGATGTCACCAATGATGAAGATTATGAAATTCATCCTCTGACAGGAGCAAGAAGCTTACATGCTTGAGTAAACAGATTTAAAGCACATAATCTTGGTCTGTTGTGACAATAAACTGATACTTTCAAACTAATTATGTTGTTTGTCAAACAATTGTTTGGATTTGAGTACGATGGAAGTACTCTATACACACAAACAAATATCTTTTGCGTAGAAATGAAGACAAAACAAATACACACCAAATGTATCTTTTTCTCTCTATGAGTGTTTCATGTTCACGTTGACATCAAATAGACAACAATTTCCCCATCAAAGGCAGCTCAATAAGAACAGAAGATAAAGAGTGGCTGAAAAAAGGGTCTTCAACTTTTTGGTTTTGGGTGAAGGAACAAAGTGCTTTATTACCATGAATGTTGTGACTGTGAGACTCTTACTTTAACCTCCAGCACAGGATATGGTCGAGAAGTTTCAGATTTTTTGCAAATGCAAAAAGTGGGGAGATTGCAAAATTTCATCAATGCGTGAAAGAATTTTGTCATAAATGAGTCCACAGGGGAGCAGTGCGTGATGACAAGCGGTCGCATTGGAGACTCTGCCTTTCTCAGCAGAGCAGAGAATACTGGAGGGAGAAAGCCTCCAGCCAATCACATGACTGCATAAGCAAGCTTTAAGTTCACCAGTGAAAGGATGAAACCAGCTCCCTAATGCATTATGACCCCACTCCGTCATATCCAACTCATTGTTTGGAGATTGATAAGTGTGTGTTATCTAAATGGCACTGTACTAAAAGAAGCGATTAGGAGTAAAAAAAATCAGAACTCCTTCATCAGTCACGTTAATAGAAAGATAACATGATGAAAAGAAACATGGCGGACCAAAAAATAAAACCAATACAGCCCAGCACTGACGTAACAGCACTGAAACATACAGCCGTGACAACAACGAGCACAGGTCCAATCAGAGTGAGAAGGTCGGCTAAAGGTTGACCGCCATGTTCTTATGCATGCATTATGGGAGACTATCATCTGAATGGGGTGAAAGGAGAATGAGGGGAGAGAATTATAAGCAGCGATACCAAAGAAGGTGCCACTAAAGGGGAGGCAGCCGATCCAACAATCTGACACACACTGGAGGCAGGCCAGCAAAATGACAGCAAAACCACATCGCTGGTTCATCCCCACTGCTTTTTATATCGCAACATGCACCGAAGGGCGATCACAGGATGCGTGTTGATGCTAAGGTACGTTTTCATGTTATTTTCCTCCATTTTTCTTTCATTTCTGTGTCATTTTCCCACCTACGGCTCTGATGTCACACCTGGCAGAGGGAATCTCTCTTTGAATTTTGTCTCCTAAACTTTTTTTTGGGTGTGTTTCCTGACTAGAGTTAAATGCAATTTGTAAATACAACCAGGAAGTCTGATTTTGATGACAAATTTGATTGGAGCCCTCTGTGATTTGCACGTTGCATGAATGACCACAATAGGAATAAGAAGACAATGCGTCATTCAGCTGAACTCATTCCTTTTTATTACGCTCAGTGTTTTTAACCACTTTCTTTGTTTCCGTCTTCTTTCCACAGCCAAACTTGATTGTCCTACTACCCACAGTTTTCAATCAGAATTTAAAGAATACATTTCATTTCATTAACAAGCTGCTTTTCAAGGCCAAATACTACAAGCTACAGATCACAGATACATGAGATGTAGCAGCCTCCAAACAAATGAAATTTGATTTGAACTCAGGGAAACATGGCCATCTTACTCCTACAAGTTTAAAAACCGTTTACAGCATATAAACCCATGTTGCATTCAGCCATCACCCCCCATCCAACAGGGGAAAGGACGATTGGTCTGATAGTTTTGGCAACCTTTCAGTATTGGGCAGAACTCAATGGCAGCTAACTGTCCATTTAAAACTCTGAATGTAGTGATTATCCTGAGCAACAAAAGACTCTTAGCATTTCAAAAAATATCTTCAATCCCAGAGGATGAGGAAAGCATGAATTTCTCATGGATGAACACACACTTATTTACGCACTCATAGTCAACTCATTCATCAACCACATCTACAAACAAAGTTGATCCTCTTCAGTGCATTAGAACAAATTAATTTGTGGGAATCCTTAAATGTGTTTTTACTGTAACAAGTTTGAAGGTAAATCTATGGTGATCATTAGCACCTGTACACCCCCCAGTCCTTTCTTTGTCGAGGGTACACGTTCTCGCTGGGTCTAGGTCGCTTTCCTCCAACTACTCCAGTTTTCCAGACCATCAAAACATGCATTTGAGTAACGTTCCTGTCACTGCCATCGAACATGGCACAAGGCTGTAGACGTGGAGTTGGTCCCTAGGTGCCACAGGGGACAATAAACGGAGAGGACACACGCAGAAAGCCTGAACTCTTTCCGAATTTCTATTTTGCTTTAAATTATTTATAAACCTGATGATGAAGGCATTCAACAAATGATCTTTTTCTCACACACACAAAAACCAGGCTGGCTACACAGCTTTTCTGCTGAGCTGTGGATAATAACAAACCATACCCAGCAGCAAAGCATCCATTTGCTGTGCTCCTTTACTTCCATTATGGCTCAGAGGGGGCCGAAAGCCTCTCAGCATGCTTTGGACAAACGGAACTGAAACTGGAAGGTGGCGCGGTAATGCACGAATGATTGACTGAAAATCGGCAGCAATCTGAAGTGGAAAATCTGCATCTCCAGCATCTATTTGTCTGTATTTAATATTCTAAGGGCACAGCCACAAAATACAATGTTGTTCAGCAGAATCCAGAATGTCCCAAAAAACCTTGAATACAGCTTTACAACATTAGTGTGTGACTGGAAATGGATAAATGGAAAACCACCGACATGAGATCACCATGTTCACTGACAGAGATGGCAACATCTGTAAAATGTGACCCAATCCAAGACATTAAAATTTACAAAGCATTTACACTGTTTTGTAGGAGACAGTTTGTGAATTAATAAGGGACCAAACTACAACTGCCAAATGACAGAAAAGCATTGCCATTCTACAGCATTTTGCCTTTGGATTAATGTGTTATATATTTAGGGTCACCACCGAAATATGAGAGGAGGGAATACAGAGATGACAGTCAGGAGCAGTTGCTATGCTAACGTGAAGACTTAGTGAGGAAACTTTGCAGTCCAACCTCTACACATATTCCTTCTACATATCTATATTCCTTACACATATTCCTCCTCCTTTTTATTAGCAGCACTTCCTACAAATGACCGACACCACACATGACAGTGCTGATGTGTGCCATCACTTTTGGTAAATAAATGGTAAACTTGGGAATTGTGGAGAAGCAAAATTTCCCAAGTTTTGTACTTTTTTTTCCCAAAGCTGAGTCATATGTTGATCGCCTGGCTGTAGCCTGGGGTTCTGATAGACTTTTTCTCTTCCACATTATACTGAAAACAGTTTGTCATATTTTGCCAATCACTGTTTATGTTCATGGGGAGGAAATATGAGTAATATAACGTGGGTAAACAGAGCAGGAAAAGGGCTAATATTGTGTGATGTGATACCACACAACAAACTAGACTCCAAAATTGCATTAAGATCCAACACATTATCAAAGATGAAGGAATTACAAGTTTAATGAGGGTTAGTAGTCATTGCAGTGAATATGTGATTGGACGGAGTTCATTTGGAGGTCTCTGCTGCTAAGTCATTGATCTAAAAGCTGTGTGTGTGTCTGTTTGTTGCCACAGTTCGAATACTGCAATAACAGCACCCCAAATAAATGCATAAATAAATAAAAAGCAAACTCACACAGCGATGAGTGCTTTCATTCCATCAAAAGAGACAACCTTGTCCTGAGACGCTCATCATTCTCAGCGTGAACAGCAATGAAACAGGCTGATTTCAGTCTCCACGTTTACGAATGCGAGCAATTTTCTAACACCCCAAGGGCAAATGGTTCCATCTCACCAAAATGAGAGACTTCTCTGTGCTTCGGTGTCATTTTCAGCCCTCCTGCACGAAAACACATCCACCATTCTGCCACAGCCGAACCTAATAGACAAACAATGGCAAAAATGTTGACCGTGCCAGACCAAGTGGTGTGTGACTACATATCGGAAAACAATATTCCCCACTGAGCGGGATCAGTGTCTGAAGCCGCTACTGCACAAAGCAATAAAAATCACAGCAGGCTGGGTATATGTAGTGGAAAAAGAAGCAACATCCCCAGAGTCAAGGCCTCTTATGGTCCAGAGCTGCTAAGCTAATTAGCCCTGGTCTCAATCTAATCTCTGGATGCCTGTGAGCCGCTCCTGATGCCTTTCAGCCTGGGGTAATGGACAATAATTAGCACCATTGATTTTCTACACCGTGGGAGGGAGGAGAGAGATGTTAATAGTGCTGATGTGAACCAGGCGAAGAGCAGAGTAGAGTAGAAATGGGAATGACGGACAGATCAGAAACACCGCCGTCATTGAGAGAAGAGAAAGACTGTTGGACGGATCGCAACAGGGAAGTGATGAGGAACAAAAAGATGAGGCTCGGAACCATAAGAAAACAACTGTGATGTTTCAGTACCCAAACAGTGCCAGAGCAAACTTTAAAAATGAGGGGTGGATTGACAGAGGAGGGGGAAGGAGTAATTGGTTTACAAAAACAGATCAAGTGTAATTTCATCCTGGCATCTGCCCCATTGCTTCCAAGTATAAACAAATGAGGTGCCAGTGCACTAAATTGCAAAATAAATGAATGTAGAGGCTGATTTCCTCTACGATCTGCTGCCCGGCTGTTGATTTCCAAGCAAACGCTTCAAAACCCACGAATGGCCAAACCCTATTAGCAGGGTTTTCAACCTAGGTTGGCCCATGCACCTCCTTCCTGACTCAGAGGCACTCTGGGGACGTCTGATGTGGGGGTTAGGGACAGAGGCTGAGGTTTTTCTCTTACCTATTAGTCAATCATAGATAAGAAAATATTTTAAAAACTTAAAAAATGAAATATTTAAATGCCATTACTGAAGTCATTGTCACGGACCACCTGAAAATAACTCCACAGACCACCAAGGGGCCACAGACCACCAGTTGAAAATGTCTGCCGTTATCAAAGTGAGATTCACGTGCTCTCCATTTGGACATGAAATTAGCTCAGAACACAGCTTGAGGCTGTTCAGTGGGAAAGTGCACAGTGTTCCCTTTTTTTCAATTAGGTAAACATGCTGTACTCTGCTTGAATAAGGAGACAGAGCGCACATCAGTAAATTAACCCTGCACATTTGATTTGGCACTGTACTGGACACCTTGTTGTTGTTCTCCCATCATCTCCTCTTGTGTCTTCATGATGTTTTACAGCACCGCTCATAGTTTGGCAGACAGAGCAACCAATGAAATGGTGAATTATAAAAGAGTGGCGAAGTTTGGCGTCTCTCTCCAAAACCGACAGGACCCGACTCTTCCATGCTGAAAACTTGGGCCTGTGCTCAAAATTCCAAGTTATCGGAGTCCTGTGTACCGAGTAATTCTTATGAAATCAGTGTTCAGCAGCATCTGTGTGTTCATTCAAAGTGAAAACACGGGCTGGATTCAGAAATCAGGCATGGCTTAATTAGAATGTAACCCATTGGTGTTCATTCTAAAAGTGCTTCACACTGGAATTCCAAATTCTATAAACACAGGCATCGTGTCAGAAACCTCACAAGCATTATGTCGGAGTACATTGTAAATGCGGTGTGCAGATCTTCTGCATGCACTAGCATTCAGCAAATTTCTTGCAATAAAAATGAAGAAATGCAATAAAAGTGAGTGGAATCATTCAATCTGTCCTTTAAAACGATGGAGGAAAAATGACTGATGGATACAAACAGGACAAAGAGAGAGACAATGTAATGGATGCCACCGCACAGACAAACGGATGGATGAAACACATGTATGGAGTGAATGAAGTGATAAACGGAACAAGCGGGGCATAGAGAGAAAGCAGCACTAGCTATGCTAATGGCATAAAGGCCACTTCATCATTCTCTGCTGATGTCATGTGAATGTCATGTAAATGAATGACATTGTGTTGTTTTCACTCACCTGTTACCTAACAGTAGATATTTGTTAAATCAGGCTTTCTGCAGGTTTAGGAAAAGTTACCAATTTTTTTATTCTCCTCCATTTGAGACCAATTTCAAATTTAATAAAAATGTCAAAAAGCACAATGATGCCATCAGATATCTACGTTCAGGTTTTGCAACTTCAGGTTTGGTATGTTTTGTCTAAACATGTATGTTTCTTTGAAGAGTGTCAACAGGGTGGGGTGTAATTAAAAAGAAGGACATTTTGTCTTTACGCAGACATGCTGGAGATTTCAGAGCCAGGAAATGTCATCACATGGCTTTATTAGTCTTATCCTAGCAGGTTTCATTAAACCTGCTGTTTAATGCAGGTCTGAGGGAGTGACGTTCAAATACAAAAGTCAAAGTTGCATACAAAATCTATACATGTGTTCCTGCGTTTTCACATCACAGTCAACCAAAATAAAATGTGAATGTTATTTACTGTCTCTGCCCTGTTTTGAATGATGGATATTTTTTTTTAATACTAAATGAGGCCCGATTTCTACATAAACAAATTTTTAAGGACTTTTTAATGAGCCACGGAAACCCTGATAGTTTGGGGGTGAGTTACAATTTTAACCCTGGTGTAATATAATGAGGTCAATCAAGAATAGAACCATTAGCCTGAACACCATTAGATTCCTGCATCCTGCTGTTTAGGATCCTGACATACCGCAGGTTCGCAGAATTTCAATAACCGCTTCAACAGAGTGCTAATGTATTCTATACTGACGGGTCAATAAATGCCATTATCTACGGACACCCTTAATGAAGGCAGTGAGGGGTGGGGAGCCTGGAGAAGACTCCTTGATGGAATTCAGTCATGAGTGGATCGGGTAAAGTGACTTGTGACCACTAAAGTAATGCCTGTCCATGATGTGATCCGAAGCCCAATTAAACCTAAAAGGAAGATGATGGAAGAAAGTTACTGAAGCCAAAAGACTAATGGTTTCAAATGCCCACACCATGAACTCACAGAGATACTTTATTTTTCCCTCCGTTGTGATCTACTGTTATTATATTTTCCACACTTGTGGGATGACAACAGGTACATCTGTGGCATTTCTTCTTTGTCCGGAGCGTCACTGGTTTTTATGGCTGCACTGTTCGGGGAAGCTGTGCAAATTTGAAACAGGCCGCATCTGTGGTCAGGGCTTAAATTACATAAATCAAATATGTTCATTTTAATCCTGGCTGCAAGTGAGTGCGTGTTAAAAATGTTTATCAACTTGTGGATCTGTGAGGTTGAAGAAAGAATTAAATTTAACTGGAATAAAACCAGGGGGGATTTTGGAAGATGCCTTGGTACCAGCAAATATTGACTATAGTATTATTCAGTTAGAGGTAACTCAGGTGACAAAGGTGAAACCTTCAAAGGAAAATGAAAGGAACACCGAAAAAAGGCCGTAAGTCCGAAAAATGCTGCACTGGCCAGGAGAATGGGAACACGTCTGAGTGGACGCACAGTATGATTGATGAAGGAAGTTACTATGAAACAGCAAGGAGTCTGCTTATTTACCCACAGATGGGAAAAGTGCTGAGACAGAAGTACCCTGAAATGAAGAGTTGTAGTCTGGCTCACCTCTTTCCCCATCTGTGGTCATACTAAAATTAAGACAAATTAATCACAAGTAGTGCCAAATAATGGAGGGTATGGCAGCAACCGCTCATGACCAAGGTTGATGGGCCTCATTCATCATCTTGGATACATTTTTGCACATTTGAAGGCAAACAAAATGAGAATAATACTAATAATAATAAGAGCCGTCCTGACACACAGGACCAGCAATGTAAAATATCCCAGAAACCTAGGGCTATAGATCCAGAATTTTGTTCCAGGATGAGACAGAAAGTGGAGAAAGAGGAGGATCACGTCTGACCCCAAACATCCTGGTCAGTCACTCTTCCACCACGAGTGGAGGCCCTAAAGACTATGACTACTCCACATCTCCACAGATTGTTGCCTCAGGCCATAAATCTCAGAAACAAAGACGTCCCCCGCCCTGCATCCCACTCCCCCACATGTGAACTCACTGCTCTGCTCGGTGCGACAAACTGACACTATGCAGCAGGGCTGTGCCACCTATTGCATCGCTTTGCACAACTCGGCAATTTAGCACAGTAAAGACTGTTAAAACGGCGATTATCCAGAGGGTTGCTAGATTAATCCCCTGCTCCTCCATGTCCAAGGTCCCTGAGAAAGACCCTAAACCCAAAGTGCTATTGAAAACAAGTGGGCCTTGTATGCTCAGTAAATGGTAAATAGATTGCCTTTCTGTAGCGCTTTTCTAGTCTGGGACCACTCAAAGCACTGTACAATGTTTGCCTCACATTCATCCATACATACACACATTCACACACCGACAGCCATGGTAACCATGCACTTGCCAGACATTTAAGAATCAGCAGATACCCTGGTAGTTTGGGTGTAGGCTGTAAAATCACAGGATCAATCAAGAAAAGGGCTAGCAGCCTGAGCAGTATTAGACTCCTGCAGCCGTCTGTCAGACGTGTACGTAGTTAAGGATCCTGACATAAACGATATATACGGGATTTCAATAACCGCTTCAACAGAGTGCTAATGTTAGTGCTAATTCAATACTGGTCAATAAATGCCATTATCTATGGAAACCAATGAGGGCAGTGAGGGATGGGGAGACTAAAGAAGACTCCTTGGTGGAATTTGGTAATTCAGAAAATTATAAAGTGAAGAATGGTAGAGGCAGATGATCACAGACAACTGTGATGAACAGAATTATTTGTGCAGCGTGTCATAAGATTGTTGTTTGTCGAACTTCATTTTAAAATGAAGCATAGACAGATTGCCAAGATACAATAGATAAGGCCAAAAGTAATAAAGACGCTGGTATCTCAGTATGAGAAGCAAAGCTATGTGTTTACAACCCCGAGTGCTGTGGAAAACAAAGCCAGAGAGCAGCCAGAGTCACGTAGCACTCTGCTAAACATGGAAAACCATGCACTCAGTGAGAAAACACATTCCTTCACTGTTAACAACTTTTATTTGCCAAAATAAAGAGACAAGGGCCTGCAGGATTGAGGACATGTTGCTTTCTGCTCACTCTGCTGAAAGGTGATTTTGTAATGAATAACAAAAGCTGTCTCCCTTTCCCTCCTTCTGCCTCTCTCTAGGTTATAAAGAAAATCTTTTTCTTTGTTAGTCCTTAAAGCACGACCAATACTGAGATCCCCCCTCCATTCCTCTCCAAACAAGGTGCAGTGGGTAGAGTGTATTTCCAAATAAATAACAGTTACCATTACTGGCTATGACTAATACAGTTCTGATTGTAAATGACTGCCATACAACAACATGGACATTTTGGGAGCCTTCTACAGCTCCCAAAGGCTTTTAGGACGTCTACGTTCATTTTCAGCCTATTAAAAACTGACAAACTGCCCCCAGCGGCAAAACCATAAAACCATAATGGACATGAGCATTTTCTGTTATCTATTATCGTGATATTATGTTAACATCCAAATTCAAAGTTACTTTTTCTTTTCAATTTTTTATCTGTGTGTGTTTATGTGTATGCACGCGTGTGTCTGTGTTTGGAACAGTAGACAAGTTAAAGTACTGAAAGAACTGGAGACGGGGAAAAAAAGTTTTTGGTTTGTCTGTGGCGGCCTTCATTCAGTTCCAAACAACAACGGGACCCAACAACCAACTTATTAATTCTCTACCAACAGACAGTCGAGGACACAAACAACTACTAACTCTCATCCAGAAGCGGCTGACATGTTGACATTGGGTGGCAGACCGCCAGCATCCTGGAGACACTGAAGCTGGAGCGTTGATGCTGTACCAACAGCAGTACTCAATGCATGCTGGATAATGAACCAAATGAGATCACATATCCCATTTTAGCCCAGTATATTTGTATCTACACTCCAACAAATCACAACTTCACAAAAGTGGTGGGAATGCCAAAGACCTCCAAATACAATGTTACCACAGTTAGCTGCCAATAGGCTATGTGTCGCTATTGGTTTCCAAGTATTGTGATTTTGTAAGTATTGTGATTCTGTACATACTGGGATTTATTTTTATGATTTGCTGTTGTTTTGTTTTTTTTTGTGACCGGCTCATCTGTGTAATTTGCTAAACAAACAATGCTATTAAACATTACAAATATCCAGGATTTCACTCAGCATTGTAAAGCGGAAAATTCTATGGGAAACCTTTTTCATTTCAACAATCAAATCGCTGATTGCAAAAGGCCTATAAATGGGCAGCATGACTTCGCATCAGTGCAATATCCTCTTCTGTTGTTCCCTAACATCTAATGGGACACAGCCGCACAGAGTTTGAAAAGCAATGTCACCATTTCACCAGAGACACGTTATGAAAAGACCATCATAAACTCATGAACATGATGTGATCTGAAAACTGTCTCTGTCCGTCTGGCACTCAAAATTCACATTAATTATGGTTGCAACACTTACAATAATGTTTCAGCGGAGACTCATTTATTCATAGCACACAGCAACAGTTGAATCCTTTCAACCTTCATCACGCTGCATAAAAAGCAAGTTCTTAATGTTTCTAAATCATATAAGAGAAATGGCAAAAAAGATGAAAAGTGAAAAAAATATGGACATGTTCTAACTAGGATTGGTTCACAGGCACGAAAAGGGGACAGCTGGCTGTAGTCATGGAAGGTTGGGTGATATTAAAATTTTAAAGAGCAAGTAAATGGTAGCCAGTCTGAATAGGATTCTATTGATCCAATAGATTGGTTGATTTGTTTTTCTATTCATATATGATGTGTCTGAAGATTTTTCCACTGGCTGATGTTTGTGTTTCCAGATTTCCAATTCATGAAGATAGTTTTCTTGGAGACAGTCAGGGCCCTGAAGGAGCTCGTCATTTTTCTTCTTCTGTTTAAGTAGAGTGTCTTCTGTAGACTTATGTCTTGTGCAGAAATGTAACCCACAGCTGCTTAACTGCCTCATTTGTCTGGGTGCTGAATATTTGTCAATCCACCATCACTGTCTGATATTTCAAGTGGCAGTCAGGTTTGTGGCTCATAGTGGTAAACAAATAAAACTAAATCTAAGAGCGATGACAACTCAGTGTCCTGATATGAGCATCAAAAGTCATGGACCACTCAAAAATAACACCTGGACCAAGAGGAGGTTCAGGTTCAAAGTGATGTTAAGAGATACCAAGAAATGATCATAGCACAGCAACACAGCAACTATTTCATGGATCTGTGGCTCAGGGCAAATCCATTCCAGGGACCATCACCAAATATGGCCTGGAGTGGACAAATTCACACAAATAACAATGTCAGTGACCTAATTTAGACGCAATGTCCCCCAAAAATCATCCCATTTGTAAAATCAGAGTCACCAATTGTGTCCCAGCTGACTAGTGGTGATGCTGCGAGTGTGAAAACATATAATCAGGTTTAAAATCATTACCTGATCACATCACCTGAGGGTCCACATGAGGAACAGGTGTTTGCCATTATTTCAGTGCCCTTTGTTCTGTTTCAAAGCGGAATTATCTGCACCACACGCGTTATCTGTGCACCCACCCTCACTGATCTCACTGCCGTTTCATTATCAAAGCCCTGATTACATCCATGTAATTACGGAGCAGGTGATTGCCCTTTAAGACATTTATTTTAGGCTTACACGGCTGATGTCTTATTCAAAGGTCAGGACACGCAGGTGGCTGAGACGCTCCACAGCCTTGCAGCTTTAAAGTGCCAATGTCCTGCAGGTGACCGCGTCTGTGTATCACAGCCGTGATGCCTGATGCTAAATGACTTAGAGCTCGGGCTGAGTGAGATGCTTCAGTCGCTGAATCTCATTCCTGTCAGCGTTTCCTGTCAGACGGTGGTTTTCTCTGGCACCAGCCAGAGCTTTTATCATCCAGTAATTGAATTTCCTCCACACTGCAACCCATCAACACCCCCTGATACTGTATGCCCCTTTGTGACCCTAATTTTGCATGCCCATGTGACAGAGAGAGAGAGACAGAGACAGACAGTTTACATGCACTTTAGAACTTAGATTACACAGAGATTGGTGCAATGACTATTTTTCAGACATTAATGAGCCTGAAATTGACCAAAATCAATTGTACTTATTCGGGCATGTAATTCCATTATCAAACCTGACCAGAACTGAGTTTCTGTATGATGCCTCACAAACAACATGGCTAAAATATACATGGGGCCCCCATCTTCGAGCTGCTTTAACCATTTAAGAACATCATCTATAGCCTGTAGCGTTCATTTGGCTATGTGGCACGATGTGACACATAAGTTAGAGAGATGAGGGAAAAAAGGGCGTGGTCAGTCATTTGATTTACTATATTGTTTACTTCATTATTTGTATGGTCTCCCCATGAGAGAGACAGCAAGAACAAGCGCTTAAAGAAGTTTTTTTTCTAACCAACACCCAAGCACAATGTATGACAGAGATCGAGAATGTATTACAGTATGACTAAGATAAAGAAAGCATCATCATATCCCTGTAACTCTCACCACCACCACCATGCATATGTATTAGAATCCTCGGGGCCTTGCTGTACCCAGTATTCATCACCTAGACATATTCTCTTTTTAGAAGGGTAATCAATTTGGATCACCGTTACATTTGGGAAGACCCAGGGAGAGCCAGAGAAAAAAGAACAAATGGTGCAAAATCCCCATATTAGGACAAAAGGAGTGTTGCTCTGGGGAAAACGCCCCAACGAGCCGCCAAGTGGGCACTAACCAGGCCATAGAAGGCGCCGTTTTCTGTTTCAGCCTCGGTTTACTGTATGTTGTTAAACTTGCAGTAACTCTAAAAACTGCACCTGAGTCGGCCTGTCTATGGGGTTTCCTTCCGTTATAAAGTTGTTTCAAACTGATATAATATTTTCAGAATTAAAGTATTGTGGAAGACCTGAGGATCAAATGGCCCATCTGCAGAGTTTTTCTGTGACATCGAACAAAATATCTTCCCACTCTCCTAGCAAAGCGTCAGTGAAAGGACAGTTTAGAGATGGTTTTTGGTGATACAAACTTCCCCGTGGCGCTGAATCCAAATCATCCACTTAAGCACAGACTCAAACACCCTTCAGCCACTTTAAGCACACGTAACGAGATGAATGCTTCATAAGAAAGGAAGAGTGGAACACAAGTGCATGAGGGTTAACACTTCAAATATGGGTGGTCAACAGGGGGACTTTCTCAAAACACAATTTACTAGAGCAGCACCATGGCAGCACTAAAATTTGCTGCTCATGGCTGCCCAAACAGTCAACAGACATTCGCAGTGTAATTTGGTCTGAGAGTTATTGAGAGGTAATGACTCTAGATTCATCCTCCCATCCGTGTCACTGGAGGACTGTACTGTTAATTGAAGCTCTGTCAAATGCTGATGGAGGCCTATAGCGCTGGCTGTGTGACAGACAGGAATAATACATGGGATCAGGAATCTCTATTACTTCGCAAGTGTTTTCAATTTAGATAGCAGAGTTACAGTTGGATTTTCTGACGCGTTCAAATAAATAAGGTCCTGCCTTCCACGGCCGCCAGATAACAGACCAAGTAAACAGTTTGCAGACAGATAGATGGAGGTCGATTCTTTCCACCACACACTTGTGTACTTTTCCTCTGTCTATCAGTTTTGTCAGCTGAGAAAAAGAGAAAATTGGATAAACTGTGCGGACAGAAACATGACGCTACCTAACTGTCTGACAGTTTTGACCAGAGCTTTCATGGCTAAGGCGAACCACACATTGTATGAATTAATTTTTTGAGCCTGCTTAGATCAGCCGTCTGTGTTACCTTACTGCACATTTGAAGCGGCACGGCCAAAGATATAGGTTCTCTACTCAGTTCGATTGACAGCCCCTGATGTCACTCTTTCCCTCTACATCTCAGCTTCAACAACCTCCGTCCTATCTGCACACATTGGTAATGTTATTGTCATTTTGCACAGGCACACACTAGTATCTTGCAGTAAAATGTGAGAAATGGGACCGTGAAACTCCTCACACTGCCAGTCAGCCAAACAAGATTTCTGACACGCCAGACACCCGTCCGACTGCTTCAGAGCACGTTGCTGTTAATCGGACACGCAAAGCCCCTAATGTTCAAATACTCAAATGGGGTAAAACTCATTTTGCTGAAGGGAGTTGGCTACTGCCAGATGTAGCAACACAACTCAAATGTATCATGGGTACAAGAGCCACGGAAAGCCAAAAGCATATAAACACACGTCTTACCCCTGTCTGTCTCCATCCACCAGGATTCGAACCAGGATGCCCGTGACAGCAACTAGGATTGGGTAATGGTCAACACTCTCCAGACCTGCAGCGAAGAACATTCAGACATTTGAAAGACCGATAACACAGACGATCAATGATTTAACAACAGATTATTGGAGCCACATAATATCCCACATATAATTGATTCTTTATTTTCACTGGGTAGAGTCATGGCAATGATAATCGTCAACATGGAAAGTCAGTCATGTTGGTCACAGAGGATAAACATGTCTCCCTGGCCTAACTCTCATTTCCTCTTCTTGAGTAAATTATCTCTTTACATGCTGTCATCCTCCCCATGTCTGAGTAGGAGCTGATCCCCACGGGGGGGCTTGAGATCCCTGATGGCCAGTCAAAGAGAGAATAATAACTTTCTCAGCATGACATTTGGACCATCTTCTTTGTCACCCACCCATTCCATTGACTCGCACGTTTATCCCGTTATAAATCCAGTTGCTGTTTTCAGTGCTTGGCTGTATTCATTGACCAAACGCTGCAGGTGTCTTCACATTGAATTTTTAAGGGAAAAATGTTATTTGTTCATTTCTTTTCACTCCCTCAACTGCAGGGGTGGGATAGCTGTCAAGAATCACTGCATATTTCACCTTTTTGTGTGCAAAATGATTTGAAGTTGTGCCTAAATACATAAGTTTGTCCATAACATAGATAAAAGTTGTGTGTATTTTTATGTGCTGTATTCCCAAATTGCTTTTATTATGGCTACAGCTACAACTTCCTCATTACAAACAAGGTTTCTACAGGCCAACATCACAGCCAACGTCTCAAATATGTTTAGAGACATGGAAAAACTGCATTCCAGCTCGATTTATGTATCCAAAAAAGCAGTGGTGGGCCGTCAGGGCCAGCAAGGCCTTCTCTGCTGGCCTAAACACTATCAGAAGCACTGACCCACATTTACAACCTAATTTCTAATATTTGTTCCATGAAATTGTATTCATTTATTCCCAACAGTCTGTTCTCTTCATTTCGTAGCGTTTCTCTTGGCTGCACTGCTTCCAGTACGTGTATGTGGATGTTAGATTTTTGGTCCAATCAGATTTCAGCCTCTACGTGCTGCCATGTCAATCTAATCTGCCTTCGGGATCAGTAGTCCTGGTCCATGGAACGTCAACTATATTAGCAATGGGACTGTTTCTTTAACCAATCAGATTTCTAATTCTCCTCCCTGGTCCAGCTAGCTGGCCCACAGTAACATCAGCATTTTTCCAAGTTCGACGAGCAAAACACGTTTGTAGCGATCTGCACACATTAATACATTTGAGTTAGAATTTTTAACGCCCACAATGGCTGACGGAGGAGAAATGGACTTGGTCTCGGACATACTTAAAAATCCATTTTCAAGGCGGACTTTTCCAGAAAAGCTAGACATCGTGAGGAGAGGTCGGCCAACCCCGCTAATTGCAACGTGATAGTGGTGGTATTAAGAGGTGGATTAAGTCGGGTAAGTCCCCACTGAAGGCCCAGGTACCAAATGCACGGCCCGCCACTGCAAAAAAGGTGTATCTGTGGATGTGAGTGTGTGTGTGTGTGTGTGTGTGTACCTGGCAGGCGTAGGTTGACAACACGGTCGAACAGGTTCTTCTCTGCCGTCACTCTGTTCAACACCTGGTTTAACAGCTGGAGGCAGACACACACTTCAATTAAAACCCAATAGCATGCTCATACAAATAAATGGCAAAGCATTACATTTTGGGATTACGATGAGAGAAGTGAATAATCTCAGTTATTTCAGCCTCATTCACACAGAGGTTTCTTTTGTTAATTTGCCTGCAAAGTGTGTGGATGCACATGAACCAAATCCTGTAATGCTATCCACCAAATATTTGTCAACGTTATACTTTCATTAAAGTAGGTATGTCTGTGATGTTTTGGAGTTGATTATTAAAATTATGAGATAGAGATCTCTGCAGGTGCACAGGTCGGGCAAAATAACACCTTCAATGACCATGTGACCGACTGAATTAACTCCTCCAACATTTTCAACTAAAATCAATCATTACAGACTTCACAATGCTGATTTACTGTAGTCTCATTATACTGAAGTTAGTTGTGTATTTTTCCACTCACTCTTAGACAAGCTACAGTGGGGGTGAGCCCGAACAAGACAGCAAGGAACGACAAAACAACAAACATGCCAACCCCCATAAATCTTCCAGCTCCTGAGCCAATTAGCAACATAAAAATCTGCCTGTTTTGTGGTGTAAAACGACTGCCTGTCTTAAAATGAACCGTGATTTTAACGGCATCGTCCTGAATAATGTATGTCTACGTCCAATCAGCCTTATACAGTAAGGTACATCCATAATCCTCGATCCTTAAGTAAGCACAGAAAAGACAAAACTGTATTGTTTCTCAGAGTTAGAAAAGTTTCTTTATGTGACACATAATGTTAAATGACGAGAGGATAATAAATAATCATGTCAATCAAACTTAACTTTGCAGACATACTTTGGCTATATATTCACAGTCCTGGCACACTTTACCTTACATGAGACCAAAGCTCTAACGACTGATCACAAAAATTGCAACGGCCATAAAACTCCCTGTGGTCTTCATCTGGAATTCAAAGTTACCAGGATGTTGATGTAGTAGGGCTGCAGTGAGAGAAATATAGTATTGTAGAATGAGTCTAAACAGACCTGAGCTAGTCGTCTGAGGAGTAACTCTGCTGAGGGTCGGGACCAGTCTAAAAAGATCTCTGGCACCAGGGTGACGGTCATCTCCAGCACCCGCAACAGGCTGACAGACAGGTCAAAGCATGTCGCACACACCTATGGACAGGATTAGGAAGGTTTGCCAGCTTTCCTTCAATACAATCAATACAGTGACTAACAATGCATGGAAAAAAAGAAAGCTGCTGCACTCAATTATCGAAAATACTGACGGACAACTACTGGTTGCTTTAGTAAACATCAGGTTGATGTCATAATGAACAGCATGTGATGTACTGAAGGAAAATGAATGAATCCATAAAATGATGCACTATTGGACAGGGTTGTTGTTTCATCATTTTTTTTCCCTGTGACCCATGTTTGGTAAATAAGAAAATAATGCCAATACACAACATCAATTCTTCCATAAAAACAACACAGAATGCTGCTGGTCATCTTTACTGTTTAAGCCAGCGGTCTCATTCTGATCCATCCATTTCTGCACAATATTAAGCTGCAGTTAATTAAACTTAATGAAGATGTTTAGCTATAAAAATTCTCCACCAAGACCTTTAAAAGCCTTCCCTTAGTCCTGGAAGGCTTTAAATGGGAAATAAATGGGAACAAGGGGAAATTGGACCTCAATTTAGGTAGGTCAGTACTGGTCATAATAATAGAATGAACAGTATTTTCTTACATGCAAAAAAAACACAACTTGTATGATATGAATACCTTCAGCTGACGTGTGTCCACAAAATTTCTCTCTGGACGCTCTGCAGCCTGCTGTATCTGTCAGAGGTTCAAAAAACGGAGAAAAGAAAGACGGCATATGATAAGCAATGGTTATCTAACAAAAAAACAAAAATAAATATTATTCACCAAACAATCAAATGTAAAAACAAAATCAAGCCAAAAGAGTTACAGTGACAATATATAGATAAGATAAAGATAAGGCAAGGCTGCGAAAATGTGAGTCTGTTTTCATGTGTTGGCTGCCCACTGCTCCTCATTGAGGATGGGTGAGAATGCAGAGAATTAATTTCCCTACAGGGATCAATAAAGTACCCTTCTTTCTTCTTTCATTCTTTTCTAAAGACCTGTATTTTAAACAGCACATGCAAAAGATTAAAACAGTTGAGAGCTAATGGCACACTTCTGCTGTCACTATAACGGTTTCAGAAATAAGGAGGCAACTGTGAAATACGGGTCAAGGTTGGATCAATTTTAAGGGCTTTTAAAGCTCTGTCCAGTGTCCATTAGCCCATTATTCAGCCCTCTGACGCATGGACACTGTCAGTGCGTGATACAGCAGGCAACAGATTTGGTCACAAAATGAATAGTATACAGTTTACATGCACTTAAAACTTCAATTCTAATTGGTGAGGCAATAAATCAGCTTTTTAAAGTAAAGACAAATACTTCTAAATATGCTTAAAAATCAGGAGGAATCACTTTACAGAGTTCCCCTGTTCTACCTGTTAAGGTGGCACACTATTGATTATTCAAATTGATTTCATTGGTTTATACAAGGAACAGTTCAACTGAATCCAGACACTTTATGACAGATGTAACTTTGAGTGCCAGTTAAAATATCTCTTCATCACACAAACGTGAGCTATATCAAAGCTTAAATAAACTGTTCCTGTGACTTTATAATAAGATGAATATGATTCTGATGGCAGATGGCAGATGTCAGATGTCAGGGTGTGGATATTAGAATTAGAAATGCAGCCCATTTTCATGCTCACTTTCTTGCTTCCCATTGGATTTCAGCTAGCAGTTAAACTATACGCAGGCTGAAAATGACAGTTTGTATGTTGGCTGTCCTTTCAGGATGACTGTTCTGCCTTTTGTTGGCTGCAGTTATCAGTAAAAGCGGCAAAAGAGAAAAATCAGATAACCAAAGAAGGAAATTTAATGTTGGGTCCTGTTGAGATGATCATTTGAAGAAAATGTTGCCTTGAAGTCAAAACTGGGACTTTGCTCTGAACATTAAATCCTTTGTAATTATGTTGGGATGTTAGATTATTGCTTGGCTCAGAGGCGTGTCCTCAACCTCATAATCTCAATGACAATGACCTTGGAGAGAGCCCGTGTGAGTCATTATATATGGTTCTTCAACAGTATGCTGATGCCCAGAGCTGCCTGCATATAGTCTGCACAATGCTTGTCTAAATGGTGCATTATTTTACCTCTTGGATCATTCCAATGAACTCAGAGAAGGCCCAGTTGAGCTGGTTTAGGACACTGTTGAGGAAGGAGGCTGCCATGTCCTTGTCCATACTCAGCAGCTCTGCCATGTGTTTCTGCAGCATCAATGACGGGCAGGGCTCTAAACCAATCAGATGAGAGGATACAAGTCATGAGGAGCAGAAGCAGAGGTTACTCCTAGAATATTTTTTTGTTTTTTTGAATTAATAGCAGGTCCACAGGTCATTTCTGAGTGCAGCATTCGATTTGAGGCTTGGACTTAGGTCTGCTCAGGAGAAACATGCCTTTCCCACTTCCTGCTTAATTTCCTAATGTTTGAATGTTTTTTTCTTGTTTAGGTGTCTGTTAATCCTAAATCTTTCCTCTGACACTAGGACAGCAACAAAGAATAAAGATGACCACTCCTTGTATTGACCACCATGATTTGTTTAGCAATGTCAACAGGGACATCACCTCACTGTGACAGTTCCATTTCTCAAGGAATTATGGGAGTGTTTGTTCACCAAACTGCTATTATTGCTCCTACGACCACTAGATGTCAGTTGTGAGAAAAGAAGAGAGAAAAAACGCAAACTGAAGGATTGTCACTTCACGGAGGTGACAAATTTAATAGTAATATGAGAAAAGGAAAGGTACAGAAGACAAGGTAAGGAGGACGGGATGAGCAGATGACAGTGCCAGTAAAAGAGAAAACAAGGGGCTACCATGAGGAAAGGGTAGACTTTGGACGCATCAACACATCTCTTCAGGGCATCAAGAGATGGAGCTTTCACCTTTGCCTCTAATTAGTCAACGCTGAAAGAAGACTTCAGCCGTCTTAAGGGTCCACAGGGATTCTATAGGGAGAGATTACTAGAAGACAGCTAGATGACAGATGAAAAGAAGGTATCAAGAAAGAAGAAATGAGAGGGCTGAATGAATGAGTGTGAAGAGGGAGAAAAGGATAGACACAAGCACAAAAAATCCAACAGAGAGGGAAAGCACACAGGGAAGCTAATGCAGCATGGGGAAAAAAACAACTGAGAGCTCTTCAGAGCTCCAGTCTCTGAGAGGTGTGATGGAACACTGAGGAGCCAAGTGTTCAATAACTCCACTAATCTCCCTCTCGTCCTCCTCCTTTCTCCTCTCTGCCCTTTGTCTCCACTGGATCCCAGAAGGATGAACGACCCCAGGGTGGAGGAGTGGGAGTACCAGAGACAGTTCATTAGCCAAAGGATGCTAACACAGGAGGCACAGGCAGACAGTCCACTACTGCTTTAATGGTGGTCTGCAGAAAATAGTATTTCTCAGTTGTATAATAAGGAAAATGCCCAAGATATCTCTTCTGGTAACGAGCTCACTCTTAAACCCTTTTCTGATGGGATGAATTTTTACACTAGTAATTTTTACCAGATCATTTCTACCATTTTAGTCATGTCCAGATTAGTGACTGAGTGTCCAAGTTTTTGTCAAGACACCAATGTATTTTACCTTCTATAAAAGGCCAAAAAAAAATAACCATGGGCTGAAGCAATCCTGTGCAAACCGACATGGTGGTAATATATCTTATATTCTGCTGGTCTTTTCTGAACTAAATAATGAAACAATAATAATGATGATTATAATTAGGGCTGACACTTCAAGAAGCTCTTTACTTACATCCAGCTTGTATACAGTATGTTGTTGGTGTAACACTGAGGAGGATGACGTGGACAGAGAAAATCCAGAAAACACGAGACGCTTGTCAGAGTCACAATCTAAAGGTACATGAACCATTTTTGGTTTTTTACAGTTATATAATTTGGTAAAATTTTTGTATCATACAGGTAAACTGAGGCGACGCTGCCATAAAATGTGTGAACATATTGAGTGTTGCGCATACTTAGCGGAGTGAAATTTCATTTACCTCGAAGTGTATGCATGGAGTGTGAAAAAGCCAATTTATCAAAATGAATCTAAATCAAAGTCAACATACTGACTGAAAGGGGAAAACAAGATTGTGGGTTAGCCGATCTCACTGAGCAGTAGGATAGCTGAGAACATATGCTTTGGACCCTCAGGACAAGCTGGTTTTACTTTGACTGTGGATGTGTTTGTCTTTCTTTCAGTGGCTCTGAGTGTGTGTGTGTGTGTC
Organism: Brotula barbata; assembly: GCA_900303265.1. Taxonomy (NCBI): domain Eukaryota; kingdom Metazoa; phylum Chordata; class Actinopteri; order Ophidiiformes; family Ophidiidae; genus Brotula; species Brotula barbata. The sequence continues at coordinate 42,914 of OMNV01007441.1, forward strand.
TGTGTGTGTAATTGTCGATGTGTACCAAAGCAGATGGAGTACTCATGAGAAATCATTACTTCAGAATATGCCAATTGCCTCATTTGATCAGAGAAGGATTGGTGGTATCAGTGACAGACCACCCAAATCACAGGGGCAGTTACTATGTCTGTTGATGGATGATGTCATCATCGTTAGCAGATGTAGAACCCCCAACTGTGATTCTTTAGTCTGAGAGTTTATTATATGTGCTCATTTCTTCTCATTTAAAGTGAGGAGCTTTACTTGAAACCGTGCCTTAAATATCATTTGCAATATAATGGCCATTATTACAAGAAGTGACAGCGACGGTGATGACAAATGTCGGTGATGGAAAACAACTTACTCTGGAAACTAGCAACAGAGAGATCCCCTGAAATGCATGCAAATGAGAAGGCAAAGGATTGATGGTCAATTATCATGCAGGAGACAACAGACAGAGGAAAAAAAATCCCAATCAGCTGGAGAAGATAGAGAGCAGCAGAAAATGTATTGAAAGAAAACAATGAGACAGACAAAAGAAAATCATGCTCAAAGGAAAACAAAATCAGTGATAATAAGTCAATAAGTAACAACAAGCGTTGGGAGCCTCCACATGAAATCACAGAGGAACAGACAGACAGACAAACAGACAGAGAGCACCTACTCTGTAGGCTTGGCAGGTTGGCGTCCTCAGGTTTGGTTTTCAGGAGATGAGGCAGGCGAGTGTATCTGTAGCCAAAACCACAACCCTGGAACACAACACCAATGAGCAGATTATACACACGACGCAACAAGGCATGACAAAAAGCAACTTCCACAAACATGCAGTGAGCAAGAGAGTGGACGTGCAATTTAAACTTTGATTATACTCAGATTAAGGCAATAAATCTGCTTTTTCAGATGTTGTATACACACCTTACTGAATTATCACATATTGAAGTGTGCCAATAGAACTGGATTATACAACAGCAAACCAATGTATACCTGCAATATACTGTAGTTGCAATGACATACGAGAATTTACCACTTAAATACAACTGTGACCTACTTTAAGTAATTAACTGTTTTCAGGAGGTCTCCCTGGTGTATCAGTTTTAGACTGCTTTTTATAGATTATTTTGAAAAGCATTCTACTGATTATATTGCTTACAACTAGAGTCGATATTTGTATAAAGTATTTATGTGTGCCCATTGTGATCTGTTTTATACTGTAAGAGAAACAAGAGGGAGAAATTAACAACACATATTATCAACTAATCATTTTAATTAAGCATCATTATTTGGCCAATTGGAGCAGATGTTGTGATCAGGTGCATTTCCACTTTAAGAAACAATGTCAAGTTGTGACCTACAGAATGAGCAGTTACATTCTCATCAATTGTTATCTAGCAGTGTAGAAAAAGAGTGAATGCAATGCGTGGATATTGCAGCCAAAGTTGCTTCAAGTGTGCAACACAACTTTGTTGCTTCCGCATGGCTGTGTCACCGCAAACAAGATCACAGCTTCATGCCAGGTCGTGCCACGTTACCGAATAATCGATCCCATGTAATTTTAAGTGGGTTCTTTTTTTCTAATCAAGTGGTCAATCATCATCAAGTAATGATATGATGATATCTGATATCTGCGTTTCCGTTGTTGTGTGGTGTCATCATTTTCTACCTCAGGCAGTCTGCTCAGCTGATCTGTGATTGGAAGCCACCCGTGCATAACAGAAAAAGGAAGAACTGTCACGGATAAGGGCACACACACAAAAGGCCAAGATGCTGAGGGGTCTGAAGTCACGTGTAGATGTGACCACGTGGCAGCCCAGCAGCGAAACACAAGAAAGCATGAATGTGTGTGTGTGTGTGTGTGAGAGAGTGTGTGAGTGTGTGAGTGTGTGTGTGTGCGTGTGTGCGTCCTTGTATGCTCACCCTCCACAGTCTGACAAGTATCCAGTTGGTCTGGGCCCAAGGTCTCTGTTCATAAGGAGCCAACAGGTTTCTCATCATGGCAACACGTCTGAAACAGACAAATGTATATCAGCACAAATCAAAGCCAGGATTCCCTCGCTGTCCACAGGAAGATGAAAACCATCCGCAATTCAGATTTCACTGTGCTACCGCTGCTCCATCTGCCATTGGCACCATTTGTCTGTATCCTTGGGACAGATTTATGGTTTTTTTTCCAAGATGGATTTGATTCCGATTTAAGAAACTGACACTGATCTGCACCTTTCATCCAGAGCGTATTTAATTTCACCAAATATGCAGTGTGTAGAACTCTTTCTCGCACTGCACTGAGACGAAACCTAATAAAACTTGAGCTGCGGAAGCAACTGTAATTGGACCCAAAGAGAGCGAAGCAGCATTTATTGAATTCTGAGTCATCTGGTGCCACAAATTTTATAACCACTGTGGTAATACCATCGACTGCATTACTGACAAAGGAAAATGATCCGATCTGATATTATGGCTAATGTGAGTACAACATGAGTCAGGCATTACACAGCTCACTAAATGTCTAATTGTGCAGAATTTTGCTCTATGACTGAGGAAAAATAAAGGGAGTTACGAACGATAAAGGGAAAGAGCAAAACTACACAGAATAAGAAGATCATCACGGTTCGGTTGACACTACTAATTAGTTTGAAAATCGATTAATATACTGATTATTTTGATTTTCATCAATCAAAATCATCAATATTGTACATACACACAATGTATGTTTGTTATTGTGAGGAAATTCAAATTGCAAAATCACAATTTACCTGATAATAACTTATTAACATTAACAAACATATTACATTATTAATAATAGTTTTGAATTAATATTAATATCAATATTAATGTTACTGTTATGTCCAGTTTTATTATATCATTTAGCATTATTATTACATACTAATATTAAGAATAATATTACCAAACAGCAGAGAGGTAGACACTCACTGTTCCTCTGCAATCCTTTCGACAGCCCTGAGGGATTGTGGGTAACAGACATAGCTGGCCAGTGCCTGCATCAGAGAGTCTTTGATATCTGAGGGTATGAGGGAGAAGATTATTTATTTAAACACAGCCAATAAAAAAAAACTCTTGAAATAGAGAGAAAGTTTCTTTCGCCCACACCAAGTACCATCGCCAACCATGAACGAGGCTTATTCTGTACTGAGAGAAAAGACAACAAATGAAGTCCAACGTTACGAAACACAAACTTTTCTCCTTGGGAATTTAAGAGAAATATATGCCTATTCAGCGGTACAAGCCAATCCAAGGGGCGTATGTCCATGTTTTCAAACATATTGGAAACAATCTAGGCAGTTTGACTTGTTTGGGCATTGTTAAAAATCTATAAAAACAATCAATGACAATTGGCACAACTGGCTCACAACAGTCCACTTCTGAAAGGCTCGAAAGAAGAAAAGGAAGGTTTTGTAGCAGCTGAGTCACAGTCCTGACTTACATCTCCTTGAGATGCTTTGGCAGGACCTTAAACTTGCACATCATGCTCCAAAACCCTCCAATGTGGCTGAATTACAGCCAGTAAGCACAAAAGAGTGGGTCAAGATTCCTCCACACTGATGTGAAAGACTGATCAGTTATCAGAAACATTTGCTGCTAAACGTGACACAAACAGCTGTTGAGTTTAAGGAACAATTACTTCTTCACAGCTGCTATTTCAGTGTTTTAATTGAAAAAAATGCTTAAATGTTGTTTTAAATTCGTCATTATGGAGTTGTGTGCATAGATCGATGTGGGAAAAATGAATTCAAGTCATGTGAGAATAAGGCTGTGGCATAAGAAAATGTGGACAAAGTAAAGGTGGTAAATCCTTTTTATTGCCACTGTATTGATTCTTTTCACCTCCAGCAGCCTACACCTTTGCTCTTTCCAGCTTTGCCACTTATTTTACCCAGTGTTCCAATATGGGACACTTGGGGCATTTCTTTTCACATTCCAAGATTCTTTGCTTCCCGAAGCTCACGTCAGCATTTTTGCTTCATCTGTGTGTTGGTGAGGAGCTCAGGTGAATGTACAGTCAAACTGAGATGTGGCGATAGGAGCCTGGATGATCGATCACTCTGGCTTGGTCTTGACAGAGTGAATCATGGTTTTGTGGTACAGCCAGTCCCTTATAAATTCCAATCTCACTCAGCATATTGAATGCTGAGAGAGAAATACGATAGTCTGAGTGATATATGAACAAAACCTGCCATGGAGTGTGCATAAGTATACACACACACATTTATATGCCCAAATGTATACATGAATACCCTGTTGCATTAAGGAGCACCAAACTATTTTATGTTTGTCAAATAACATCCAATGAAAATCCAATAGAAACAAAATGGGAGGAAAAGAAAAGATATGATTTCATATAAATCAAGTCAGAAGTGAGACAGAATCATTGAAAGGAAGGATGGAGCTGCACCTTTAGTGCACCCATACACAATCTACACATGCACATACACACACAGTTTGTATGCACGCGTGTCTCACCTGTTCCAACAATGCGAGGATCAGCAAAGTGCTTCGCAAGGATGGCAGCCAGCTGAGTCAAGGTCTCTTCATAGCCTGAAGGTATTGGAAAAAAGACAATCAAGGCCACATACACACAAAGACTTTTGCTTACATGTAGAAAATATATACAACGCATTGATCTTCATCTGACAGAACATCGACCAGGGAAACAGTAGAAGTCTGCAACAACAACCATGCATGTTAAACACGGTGAGCTGAGATTCCAAGGAAAACCATAATCCTATGGTAAACTGCATATACAGTTTATTGGAAGAGGGGGACAGAAAAAAAAGACACGAACAGTCACAGAGTTTTAGACATACTGTAAAAATAAATATAGAGAGGTGGCTTTCCAAGTCTCTTCCAGATAGGAATATTTAAAGACAGAAAATCACCTTGATGACCTTAAAATCCCATTAGGCTTTTTTACTGGCCTTATATTAATGTGACAGACGGACGGACAGACAGACAGACAGACAGACAGACTTTATTGATCCCAAAGGAAATTCAAGGTCCAAGTCAATTCAATGTCAAGGAATAACGTCCTAGGGAACCACTGCCGGACGGATTCCAATATCAAGTTGGTGCTAATAAAAAGTTACAGAACCATAACAATAAAAAGACCCAACAGGGTGCCAAAAGATGCCTACTCATTTTCAAACTTGTTAATATATATATATATATTTTTAGAACTTCCGTGTCATTAACTCAGTCCTGTTAAGTCCTTAATGGGTTGTAAGGTGACCTGAAAGGCCGCTTTAAACTGAATTTATTGAATGTATCCAGAGTGTATTTAGAAGTGTTTCAGGGGTTAAGTAGTTTGAATGTAGGGGTAGTGCTGAAAGATGGTTTTCCTCAATTTCACCTGGTAGCTCTTCCATGCCGTTTGCTGGGCTGAAGTAGTTTTTCAGAGCGCTGTATGCATTCATGGCCACATTGAGGTAGAACTCGGGTGCAAAGGCGAACAAAGATCCAGTGTTGTCTGCATGCTCAATTGTCCGTATACACACACAGAGCAGCCAGTACACATCCAACATCTTCTCCTGCAGAGGGAAACAGAGGGAGAGAGTAAGAGACAGAATCAAAGTGATTAACATCCCCCTATAGTCCCACAAACACAGTCAAAAGCTACCTTGGAGTATATGGTGGCATTGATCCAAGCCAGTCTCCTGCTGAGGTGGTTCAGCTTCTCAGCAAAAACCTTCTGGCTCTTCTGGAGTTCCTCCAGGATGTCTGATCTCTGAAAGAATGCAAGGAACCAAGAACATTAAATCACATTCTGTCAGAAACATCTCAAGTGTGCACTCTGGCCAAAGTTAAGACTGTCCATGACATGATTGGAGAGAAGCTGTGAGATAAATCCAAACCACAGCATTGTCTCTGACCTGTAAGATGATTATGTTCCTTACATGCAGAATGCAGGAATATGGAAAGGTTTTCAAAGCTCTGTGTATTCCAGGCACAGCTGGAAGGATGCACCGTACCACTTTTGGGGTAAATGATACACCATGGATTTTTCTCGCAGACACTAGCATATACTGGATTTTACTACAGTTCTATCATTTTCCTTCCTCCCTTTAACAGTATTTATCTTTTTTTGTGAATGTGACTTCTATCTTGGGTTATTTTGGTGTAATACAATGTATTTTGTTGTTGTAAATTGAGATGCATTTTTATTATATGGATCCCTAGAGGACGTGCAAACATTTCGAGGAAGCTACTTGCTATCAGAACACTGAATAAAGACTGAAATTGAATTGGAGAGGGATTCTGCCGCAGATCCAAGACATGCTGGAGGTATTACATCTCCCAGCTGCTCTGGGAAAGCTTGGGAGTGAGCCAGGAAGAGGTGGAGAACCTTCCAGGAGAAAAAGATGTTTGAGTTGCTGAGGAACCTGAAAATAAATGGATGGAAGCAGGTCTGCTGCTGCTGTCTTTGAGGTGCTGTACCTGTTCCTGCAGTATGTCATGTATATTACATGGTGCTGCAGCAGGGGTATATCATTATACTTCTTAACACCACATAAGCCCAACATATGTGTCAATAAATCCATTATTATAATTTCAAAGGTAAACGATAGCAAGGAAAATATGCTGAGCGTGACTAAATCTCCAGCATCGTTCATTTAAAAGGCACAATCCATGTGAATGAGTGTGAAAAGCTGATGTTCACTGTCCATATTAATGTTCTCCTAAAAAGCTTAGACCAAACAGAGGCTTTTATTTTCATTTGATGAAATGTTTCCCTTTGCCAAGTAAGTCCCTTCATGTTCGTGTAAGATGATGATGATTTGTTTTACATGCATGCAGCTTTATCTCTAATGAAAAAAATGGCAGTATCAGGCAGCGTTAGCATTCAGAACTTGAGCAGGCTTCCGCATGGTGCATAGTCCCAGCCCTACACCTCAAACTCCATGTTATTTATTTGCCTTTCACAAATTATGATTATGATGTACATTTGCTTTGAGTGAGATATTGCATCTCCATGAGACGTTCCTGACAAAATAAAGGATACATTCAAAAGAAATAGTTACAAAGTAAAGAAAAATGGTACTCTCAGCAGCAGAAAAGGGATTTGGGAATCTGGAATCACCTTCTCAAAACTAACTATTCCCATTCAGATAATCTATGAATATCACCATTCATAAACACTGATGTTTGCACTGATAAAGTGTAATACTCACATGCAACAGAGCCAGCACTTATCCTTTACAAAAACCCAACAGCTTGCATTAAAACAAATAAACAGAAAGCATAATTAAACTCACTCTGGCTGGGCATCGGGCTATCTTCTCCTCCGTGTCCTTCAGTGCCACAGCATATTCATGGACATCATCAGAAACCACCACCATCTGGGAAAGGAAACATACACAAAATATACTGTAGCTTAGCCTGTATATCAAAATGACTCTTTCGTTTCTCATTATCACTCTTGTGAATGCTATGGCCATATTGACGGAATACGCTGAAACATCTATTATGTACCATTTTATATTGCGCACACTGAACTATTGTAAGCAGAAAGTATTTTGTGGGTAAATAAATCACTCGTTCCCATGGATGTTCAAAGGCTTTTTTTCCCACCCAAGCTATCAAAATACCAAACTCAGCCTCTACCATAGGTTGCTGCATACGCTGCATTGTGCTTATGTTATGTGCATTTCCTTAACAAAACGGTGTGACAGAATTAAAAGGGATTGCGTGATTGATTTTATTCCATTTTATACATTGTTGATGCTTACTTTTTATTGTTTTTTTTAAATTCTTTGATTTATGATCTGTTATCTTGACGTTTTTAAGCCTTTGTAAAGCTCACTGAATTGCCTTTATGTCTGAATGGTGACATAGAAATAAACTTGTCTTCCCTTGCTTTAGACACTAAGCTGAAAAAGTCAATATTTTGGATGATAAATCACATTCATTGGTCCATAAATTATTGTACTGGGTAAGATCCATTGAAAAAAGTAGGCTGAGATGATAAGCAATCAAACAGCAGTGTGGAATTTCTTTAAAAGACTGATTGGTGTGTATCGCACGGGCACACCCTTAGAAGATGGGGCACTAGGATGTGTTTTTAAATTAGAGAAGAGGCCGTGGCAGTAACACAGAGGTCAAGAGGCTTCGCTCTTATAGAGGCCAATTTCGTGTCCTGCTGCAGATGAGAAATTGGTGATGTGAGAATACGCACATCCTCAAAATAATGCAAGCAGTAATTACACTGTTATCAGGTCATTATATAGTATAGTATAATGTAAGTTAGGAATAGGGAAAAACAAAAAACAAAACAAAAAAGACTTTCTGTCACTTTATCTTATACATAGCCCAGTGCTCACCACCAGAACCTAATGATCACGATGTTACAGTCGAAAGTGGAGGATTTATCCCACAAACCCTGCCAAAAAAGAGAGAGAGAGGAGGGAAAGAGAGAGAGTAGAAAGAGAAAGACAGAAAGAGAGAGAGGAGAGAGAGAGAGAGGGAGAGAGGTGGAGAGACAGAGAGAGAGAGAGGAGGGAAAGTGAAAGAGAGGCACATGGTTTGTGCATCAGCTGCATAATACCTGTACATGCCTCGCTTCTGTCCCCCATAAGAAAAAAACATGGAGAGAAGCATTAATAAGAGTATCGATAAAAAAAAAAATCGGTATTGATAAGCTATACATGTATCTGTGTTAATAACAATACTCATGTGTGTTTATAAACAGATTTTTTATTTGTAGCTTTGATCTCCCACTGAATGCCATTTTTTACAGCTATTTGCTTTTAGAATGCTGAGGTAACAGGGAGAAGCTGACTAATGTTTCCGTAGCAGCTGTTATCAAAGGTGAGAACACACAGTCATGCCACCACTGACTGAATCTTTTCTGTGAATTGAAAATTTAAATTGGATCTTGGACCTCTTCCTACAAACATACCTCCGAGGTAGTCATCAAGACTGACCTGGGAAATTCAATTTGGTGCTCAGTAGGGCGGCCCGGACAGAGGGAGTCTAGGACACTTTTCAGCAGAAGAGGTGATAAATGTTGGCACATTATACGGCGTTTACCCCAGCAATACCACAAACCATGTTCTTTTGCCCAGAGCCTGGCCTGGACTTGGACACCTGGTCCTGTTCCATTATGGTGAACATTGTATTCTTGAACTTTTACGACTCCTTTTAAAATGAATTTGTTCCATTCTCCTGGAGATGATAATGTACGATGGCGTATTAGGGGCATCTTTTTTGATTTTATTTTTTACAACAGCTCTGGGGAGCGGTAAATTTCCACGCACAAAACTCACAAATTTGTGAGACAAAACCTCCAACCTCATTTCTTACTACCGTAAACACATTGTAGTCATCTTTAAAATGCTCTTGTGTTGGTGATGAAAAACTGACAATATTTGAGTGTCTTTTAAAGGATATATTCTTTACCTCCTGATCTTTTTTCCTCCAATTTCCACCTCTTAATAGGCCTTAAAATGGAGCATTTCTGTACCACAATTCAAAAGACTTCCTGCCTCCTCTCAGCGTTTACCATCGAGCCTGGAGAAAAAGACTGAAGACTGAATACAATAACAAATCTGTTTGACCTGAGATCATCAATGTAAATCCAGGATATTTGATTATTGTGCTTGATTCTATATCCTTAGATGTGCATTTTTCCTCTCACATCTGATATCTAACGATAACAGGGATTAATAACATCAGGTTGGCAAACAACTGCACAATAATTTAGTGCAAAATAAAACTGTTGCAGCAACTGGACATTCCTATCTGTAATTAAGGGCTGCCTGAGACTTGCTCCCAGGAATGTCACATCAGACACCATTTATCATATATGACATCATATGGATATGGATGTCAAAAGTTAAAACCAGTCAAATTAATTTTGTAAAAAAAAAAAAACAACTTGAAATTTTGTGTTCAAATATGACATACTTTGTTGAAACAACAAAGGATATTCAGTTTAATGTCTTTAATGCCTTTTGTACAGTAACAGCTCGTGGCACTCCTTTTGACTGTGCTGTAAGTGTGGATTTTGAATGTGCAATGCAATAACAGACAGGAAAGACGATTTAAAAAATCATGAGAACACTCGTACAAACATAAACATACCTTGCCCAGTTGCTGATGAACACTCAGGTTATACATCATCACAATCCCATCAACAATCTCCAGCAGGGACTTATCGGCGATGGGCTGATCTGGCTCTTCCAGTGGTTGCCCCAGCAACAGGCCATCGTTACCATGGCTTCCCTCGACTCGTAGTTGAAGAGAAGAAAAATAAACAGGAGTGAGAAAAAAAAGGTAAACAAGATTACGCATGAAGAGTATCAAGGATCGTATTAAACCTTCTGTAATAACAAAAACAATGGTAGGTGCACAGAGCGTCATCGTGACCATCATAAAAATCAGAGACCATTCTACAGTACATATGATAATTAGAAAAGGATTTTCAAACGTCTAAAACTGTTTTTCTGTAGCACAAACCACAGCAATTAGACCAAACACGTTCCAAAAACTTTTTTAAAAACTCTATTCTAACTGCAAATAACACCAGAGTCCTGGAATTGAATTTGTCTGGTTTCTCTTGCTTTTAACACAACATACAGTTCACCAATTGAGAGAATTTCACTTTAAATGACAAAGTAAAGAGTATGGTGCACAATGATTGAAAAGTACTGAGTTCCTCACAGTGCAGCACCATGGATTATGTGTCTGTGAGTAAAAGCATCCTGATTTAGGAGAGAAATTGGCAGCTCACTGATAATCCATACGTTACTGTATAAATGAAAATGAAGGATTCCCTTTACATGTCACTGACCTGCCCTAAGCACAGCCTACCCTCTGCTAATGGAAGCGGAGCAGCACTGTGTTCAGATTCCTCTGCATGGCTGAACCGGAGTTCACCAACAGTGGAAAAATGCCAATTGTAATGCTTAAGTTTCCCCAACTGCTGGACGTGTGTACTCTCTTTTGAGCTCTTTTGTTTCTCTTCAGACATAATCAAACATCACATGTCAGACAGTTTTTCTAATTTAGACATGCTCATAACAATACGTGTTCCTTAAATTAATGTTCACGGAATAAATGAGTACCTCTGAACATCAGTAGGTACAAAAAATAATTCAATTTTAATTACTCACTGTCCTCCTCAGTCCTCTGCTCCACAGCCAGGGTGCGAATTTTCACCTTTTCGGGCTGTGTGAGGGATCGTCTGGGAGTCATGAGACTGACGGCGGCCGTGCTAAGGAAGCGGTTGGCTCGGCCCAGAGTGGGAGAACTCAACCAGCTGGGACGCGCCAAAGCTCCACCCATGGCTGCAGCACCAAACGGTCTCTGTCATTAAAATACAAAATCATTGCATGTAATACTTAGTTAGTAAAAAGCCAAATCATTTGTAACAAAGGACAAGAGGATTTTGATTGTTATAAGCTGAATATTGATTTTGTTCACTGATTATTATATAACAGATGCTGTTGTTAGAATAGCTGTAAGCACAATTTCTGTGGTAGCGTTTCTTTGAGTAACAGTCAGTTTGTTGGGCAAGAAACAAATACAAATTCCGAAGGCTCAGCTCAGCTCGGGTCGAGAATTAAATATTATGGGATGCAATGGGCCGGAATTTCTTTGGCTTCAAGCTCTAGTATGCAAACACATATAAAAAAAAGAATATTTGTACATATTATAAAGAAAAAAAGAGAGAAAAACAAAAACAACCTGTGCTGCTCCACTCTCCTCATCCTCATCTAAGTCATCCATAGATGCGGCCTGGATCTCTGCAGGGTCGATGATGATGTTGGCTTTACTGGCCAAGTCATCTGATTGGAGAAAAAACATCCATATTTTATATCTTAGAGCAGGATTTCACTTTTCCCCCACGTACGCCATCACGATAGAAGACACAACTGGGCATAGACAGCCAAGGTCTGAACCACAATTGCGTCAGAATGTCTCCATAAAAAACATGACAGCGAAAACAAACATGAAAGAAAACCAAAAAGCACAAAAGAAATTCACACGGCTCTCTACTGTAGTTCACAGTGCATCACCGACAGCCACTCAAGTCCAAATTGTCTCCAGGTTTCCTTTCACTACAACGACATGAAGAGGCCAAACAAATTACAAACATCAGTACTGATGACATCAGTCGTCATCAGTACCACAGATTGTTTCTTTTTTCTTGAGGGAGGTTGATGGGGGGGCGGCGTAAGCCTGCAGACACTTCTTCCTCACTTCATCAAAAATAAAGACAAGAAAGAAAGAAACTCAAGAAAATGTAAAAATATGTTTCTGACATGCTGTATTTCCTTCATATAATAAATAAGGTTCAATACAGAAAAAGGGGCGATAGAGACAACCACAGACACTAAAACACCCAAGAAACAGACACAAATGAAAAACCAGATGCTGATCTCATTTAGTTTTAACTATTTGGCTCTTGGTCAGTGTTATTCGGCAAAAAAATCACATCTGCAAAAGATAAGTGTCTTCAGATATGTTACAGCCTTGTTGTAAAATAGTTTCAATTCAGTATTTTCATCGTCATTATTAAGTGAAATTATTCAAAATGTGCACTGTATTAATACAATAGTTGACAGTCATCAATCACCAGTATTCCAACCAAATTCCACATGATCTTATATCATCCTGAACCATCTGAGGAAACTATGGACGAAATGCTGTTTCGACAGCTACAGAGCGACACAGGCCTCAGCAAAACTGAATCATAACGAGCTGCTGCATCTCGAATGAGGTGAAAATTAATTCAAACAAGTAGCAGCAGGTTCTTCCACATGGTGACCTAAACTGCTACTACCAGCAGTATCTGTCCATCATATGTGATTATTCTGAAGAAGGATACAAGAATATTTTAAGATGACGCAGATTCCAGAGAAAAATGTCAAAAGGTAGAAAAGAATCACATACGTCATGCCATGAGACCCATTTAAAACCAGAGGAAGAAAAAAGGCAGAGCTGTGTAAACAACACTGTTAAATCGCATGAAAACTTGGCCAATATCCCTACAAATGAAATAAAATCTCACCAAATTCACTCTTTGCTATTCCTTTCTCCCTCTCGCGCAATCTTTACCTAAATGGAGGCATTCCAGGCAGTCAATCAAGCTGATCGGTGAGGTAATCAATAAATAAGGTCACGTTTCACTAACGACAGATGATACAGTATTATCAGGAGCACAGCCAGCTGGATGAATGGCCTGCTGATTTACAGAGCGAAATGAAGGCTGGTGTTAATCAAGCCTTGATTAAACGTTGACAGCCTGAAGCAGGCTGAAGGGAAATATGGACGAGAGAAGGACAACAAGAGGGGGGAGAGAGGGACGGGAAGAAAAAGGGAGTGCAAAGGGAATAAAACAGAGTTTAAGGTCTGGTTCACAGCAGTGTTCTGGTAGAAAAGGTGATTTTAGAGGAGCAGGCCTCTTGGGTGTTCTGCTAAGTAACTGACTTGAAAATGCAGTCCCGTGGAAAGATCTATGACGGGAATGTCAAATATCTGTAGACGGGTTTGAAACTTAAGCTCTGCATCTTCTGGACTAATGTCCTAAGCGTCCTGCTGGAAGGCTCCAAACGCAGGAAAATAACATCATTGATAAACTAAAAAGCTTCCAAAACCATTGCCTGAGCTATCTACTGTATCAGTATCTGTATAACAGACACAACAGCCTGGGTTCTTGTGGTCAAGAAGAGACGGTAGAGTTGGCTGGGATGTGTGTGTAGGCAGACATTACACACACTTCCAAGACAGCACTTCGGTGGACTCCAGATGGCAAGAAAAAGTGAGAAGAAACGTGGAACACAAGATGAAGGAATGTAGCCTGACAGAAAGGCTGCAGACCGGAAGCAATGGAAGACTCTCGAGGAGGCCCTGTGTGCCAGCAGGCACGAAGAAGATTGAAATGTAATCACATCTATGAATGATAAGAGGCTGAGAGGCTGTATGTGAGCTCTATGAATACAGATGGAGATGCACATGCAAATAAACCAGCTGAAATCTATATCATTAAGCATGCCGGTAAGACATCTCTATGAGCTGCTAAGCCAAATCAATCTGGAAGAGAAACAAGGTCAATTCCATCCTGCAGGGATCTGCTCTGTTTCCTAGCCAAGAAAAACAATGCAGACCCTACAGACTCGGTTCATGATAAACAGCAGCACACTCAGTCAACTCTACTGACCTACCGTGCAGAGCAGAGTAAACAGAAACGAGTCACAAACATTGTCAGAGCTCTCCCTCTCTCTCCCTCTCTCTCCCTCTCCCTCTCCCTCTCCTCTCTCCCTCCCCTTGAATTGATAATCTAAACATCTCCCAACAGGACAGGTCATTTTTAATTCAGAAATGAATAAAAAATTAGCAATGGCTTACAGAATGTTTTTTGTGTCGACGACCAATATCCACCGCAAGTCATAAATCAAGTAGTGGCACATGTGAAGTGCTATGACTCGATAACGAACCCGCTGGGTGCTTAACAAGACTGTCACAAGTCATGGAAGGCTGGTTTAGAGCACAGCTCCAAGGCAGTAATGAGCTAGCCTGAGGCATGTTTCTTTTAAATTAATGTCCTTCGTAAGTCTGCAAGCGTCACAGTGGGATGAGGAAAAACAAGATGGATAGCACATCGGTTTAGATGTAAGTGATGAAGAGCTGGACTGGAGTGTTCCTCTCCAGGAAAATATGATGAAAATACGTGAAAGAAATTATATTGTGCAACAGCCAGTTTAAGGTATGTCCAGTCTCTCTTTGTCAACTGTTTTATAATAATAATAACAATAACTGCAAGGTGGTAAACTACCACTCCCACAACTGCACAAGGAATCTAGCTGGGAAATGAAAGTGAATATGTGAGCAGTGCACATCCTTAAAATGCACTAAGCACGAGGAAACTAACCAGGAATTGCGAGATGCGTGTTCACACATGGGGGAGGCAATGGAGTGGGTAGATGTCACAAATCACTTCTTTGTGCTAAAGTATACAAAAGTTGTGCTTATATTTTTATGTTGTATTCACGAGTTTGACATTTTACTGTGCAATTTGCCTATTCCAAGTACAAAACTACAGATAATAATAATAAATTCTATTTTTATAACAATATTCATACACATTTGTCACCAGCAGGTCATGTGACCAGCAACACAACAGGCATCGTGTGTATTGCTGAAGATTCAGCTTTCTTATCTGCTGGTGAACATAACGAAAGCTGTGCCTGTAATGTCATTTCTTATAGCTGAAAAGCACTATAGCATTTTCCAACACAAAGCTACATATAAAAAAGGAGTCGTGTCAGCATAGAACTGAAACTGAATTCAGTCATTCAGTCTTGCTTGGCAGTGACTCCACAGCTTATTTCCAGAGCAGAGATTCTGCACGGGAATATCAATCTACATTAAACCTCTTTCTGGTGATCGGCTGACAAAAACCACTTCCACACTTTGAACTCGCCACAAGAAGACAGCACAGCTGCTGTGTGGAAAACAACATTTTCCTCAATACTTTGATACAGTACTTTGATGTGGTTGCCAGTTTCTTGAGATATGTTTTGATTACTTGAGTACTTGAGTATTCTGACTTTAAATTTAATGGAAACAACACAGAATACTAAAGTGAGATTAAAAAAATATCCAGGTATATTCATAAATCCTAAAAGAAATAAAATAATACAGCATGTTTCACTGACCAAGGATGAATAGTGTGTGATTGGTTGCTGCTGTTTCTAAACACATAAAATACAATGGCTCCCTCTAGTGGACATTTGTAATACAGTCTAGCAATTGTAGTATACTGTAATTTGAGTATTTGAATGAACAGTTTGAAGGCAATTCTTTAAATAATGCTGCTACTGAAACCAGAATTTCAACTTCATTCAGTGGGAGAAGCAGAATTTTAAGTCAAACGTCTCAAAAAAATGTTTTACTCTGCATACAGGCCCAAAGCATACCAACCTTTGAGTGTTTTCTTCAAATGGGACAAGAGGCCTCCCAGTCTCTGCAGGTCAAAGTAGTCCACCTTCCCATTGTAGAAGAGCTGAGGTGGGACGTAGGCCTCTGGAAAAGGTGGAAAAAGACAGTGAAGGACAGACGGACAGAGAAGGTTGATGAAAGTAAGAGGACAGTGAAGAGGAATTGAGCAAAATAAAAGGAGACGGGAAAAAGGGAAATCAGGAAAAATCCAGACAGAGATAGTGAGCAAAACTCAACACATCATAGACAACATAAATCACAAGTTAAGAGTAGTACAGCTTAAATGTCCTATTATGATATGACTTGTCCAAAAGAGGACAGACATGTACGGTACAAATGCTGTTTAGCCCTTTCAGAAAGCAATGATGAGGCCTCGAGCGCTCAAGCACAGTACTGTGAACATAAGTGAGACCCGAGAAGAGCAAAGATATGGAGTTGTTATTGAGAAGAGCCAGAGGGCAAAACGTCAGCAAGTCATAACTGGGGTCAAGGGGTCAGAATTACTGTGATCTCTTAGGGAGTTGTGTCATCAGATATCTGATATATGATGGTTCTCAGATGTCTACTAACACTGGAGTCATCTAGTCAGTGAGTGTGTTTACATGCACTCCATAAATAATTTTGATGAACCATTAGGCATGCAAATTATCAGCAATTTCCTAAGTCAATAGTGGGACCACCTTAACAGTTAATAATTGATTAATCATGAAGACCGCCTGGGGAAGATGAGCACTCATCATTTCATTACATCATATAATGACTCGGACATACAGGCTCCAGGTCTGAATTACTGATAACATATGTGGCCAAAAGAAAATGCAAAAAATTGTGTTCTTGTTGTAATAAAGCATAAATGTTTGGGTTTTTAAAACGCTTTTTACGTAATGAAAATTGTTTAAAACTAACAATAAGCACTGCAAAAATGCAGCTCCATCACATTCAAATAAAATAAATATATTCATTTATTGTTATCTTCTCAATTAGATAAAGTCTTTGAAGTAACAAAATACCGGAACTCGAGCAGAGGTCAACTGTCGTCAACCTCATATGTCAAACTTAATCTAATTTTTTATTTTTATTTTATATCAAGCCAAGATATTGTATATACTATGTAATACACTATACTGTACTAGTATACTAAACTGTGTGTACAACAGTACATATATCAATGAATGTTTTCTTACTTGATTAATAAAAAACAGTGATAACAGTGATTAATCAATAATCATTGAGTCATTAAGATTCCAATGCATCATATCTTAATTACTAGTATTACCAGTAAACAGGCCCGTACCTTCACTGCTGATGCTGCCTGGGCTCTTCCTCTTGCCTTCGTTCCAGCAGCTCTTCACAGCCGTAATGAGACGGTGGAGGAAACACACCATGTACTCTGGGGGGCACAACGCTGTGGGGTGCTACTCGAATATACACAACCAAACAAACGTGCATTTTTAAGACACATACAGGAAGAGTATTAGTGTATATACAAAGTGTACACAAAGTTACACAAAGCTACTCCTGAATAGATATTTGATTTAAAAATATGTCCATCAACTCTAATTCCTGCAAATGCAGATTTATCAACAATACAGTAACTGATGAACCTGTAACAAAGTCTCTGCACTGTAAATGCTGCACTACTGGTTAGAGGATCAACTCTTACCCCTCTGTTACTTGCGTTTTCTTGGAGAAATTTCCTGAATTTATTCAGGAAGATGTACCGAGAGGCTTCGCCCTAAAAGAGAGAGACGATCCTATTAGATTGAGTTATTACGGCCAAAGCTCCTTATTTAAAGCCAATGAATGCATAACCAGAGATAATGTATACACACTATGTGCCCAATGAGCTAAAAAAACAGACCCTGAGGAAGATAAAAGCAAAGACGAGGAAGGGAATGACCCCATTACAAGGGGCTGTTTGGCATTGATAAAGTGAGACTCACTTTAATTAAACGTCAAGCCGCAAGAGTGACTGAAGGTTCATCAACAAAAGCTTCAGTTTCAGCAGCAGCAGCCTGATATGGCTGCGGCTGAAACGGGGAATGAAAAGCTCTCAAGATTCTTTTTTAATTAGCACCATCACTGTAGCGTGTAGAGGACCTCAAATAAATCTGTTGAACCAAGTCATCAAGTTGTTGATTCAGTATCTTAGCATACAATCAGATAGGACGTTGTCTATTTGTCAGAGCAATCACAGGCGTCAACAAAGCACAGTCAATAATGCTGTAGTGCTTTCTTTCTAGTGGCCTCTTCTGTCATTGCATGAACAGCCTGGTGATCACTTCAGGGTGAAGACCAGGTTAGCAGTTCAATTCCAGGGTACATAACATTAACCCAGTAACCACAGTACCTAACAGGAACCTTCTTAATTTGTATTATGCTTTTTTCACACTGGCGGTGTAGTGTAGCTGAAGCATCTAAGCTGTGTCTGGTGCTGCTGAAAGCAATTTTTGTCTTTCATGTTAGAAGTGTCTTTGGTGCCAGGCAGAGCAGATACCCAGAGTTCAAATACATTCATCAAATATCATTTCTTCACTTGTTGATGGCTCCACTTTTCACAGTGTGAGTTGTGAAACACAGCAGTGAGCACGAGGCTCTTGCTTGAGTCTGTTATGAATCCTGTTTGTTCCTGGTGTTCCCTGTGTTTTGTAGCCTAGAGCTGTACTGAGAGGATATGTGTGAAAATCAACAACGTGTTAATATACGACCCATATGATGTTAGTTTGACATGCTTCAGGTACACAGAAGACAGAAAAAGCGTGAAACAGGCCTATCAGGTACAGCTACAATAAATCAACGATGTATGTCATAGACGGTCGTGGATAGGGATCAGTACTATATTAATATCAGCTGTTAGAAACAGTTTTGAAAAGGTAGGTTTTGAGTATGTTGTTTTATTGTGCAGAACCTTTTATTGTTTTAAATACGCTTATAAATAAATTTGAGCTTTTCAAATCAAAATGACAGTTTGTCAGCGAAGACTCAGGGAAAATGAGGCTGTCTATATCATCTATACTCACTGTCCCCTTGTCTTTGTTATTGAGCAGCAACTTCAGGATCTGAACTTGTAATTCCTCCACCACTGCGGGAGAACAGAGGAGAGTTCAGTTGATTCATTTATAGGACCAAAAACAAGAAAAGACAAGAAACAAACGAGATGAGTCTGGAACGTGCGTTATATTTACATAATGTACGTGTGGCAATACACTGGGCTATAAATAGGTCACATCTGTTTATAACTTTACTGCGTTGCAGTATTAAACGACAGAAGGATTATAACTGCTGTGCTATAAAGTCTGTGGTAATAACGATAAGGACGGAGCAAAATTTATGTACTCTCAAGAATACTACAGGAACTTTGAAAACATAAAAGCTGTGTTATAAAAGTTAATGTGTGTGTGGCACTGATGTATAAATAAATAAATAAATGTAGTAGTCAGTCATCGGGTGATGAGTAAACAAAGTCTGACCTTCAATCCTCTTTTTGAGTCTCTGACAGCCTCTGTCATACGCACGACGCCTCAGTCGCTCATCTGCACTTTCATCCTTGGGCTCCCGCTCATCTTTCCCCTAGGTGGAAAATAACAAAACCAGTTAGACAATCAGAACCAATCATTCATAATCATTATCGATTGTTGTTTTAATTGCGGAAATATGTATTGTGACAAGTAGTAGTAGCCTGCATTCTTAGTCAGTTTTACCTCCTTGTCAAAATGTGTAGGCCACCACGTGGTTGGGATGAGCTCCTCTAACCCCGCCTCCTTCACTCTCAGAGGGGTCTTAATGTAAAAGAACACGACTGAACGCAACACATCAAATGTAAATGTCAGTTAAGAAAAGGATCATGTACTGCTGGTGTATACAAACGGTACTGGTTAAAATTTAGATCATCCTAACCACAGCATAATGTTTGATTCAAAACTTTGCCACTCTTAACTTAAATGCAACTCAGTTGGTTCTATTTAGTGACCTCTAACTGAGGTCCTTACAACAAGGATATAATACATTGCTAAGCAGGTATTTTCTGGACTTCTCATGACGAAGGATAGCCGTGGTCAGGCGAAGATAGTGGATCTGGAACAGGACCAAACAAGACCATCAAATACATGGACAGCATACAGAAAATTGTAAAATACAAGGTAGAGCAAGTTCACTTAAACTGTAAAAAGCAGGAAGAGATGGAGAGACAAATTATATCATATGTCCTTGTTCTTAAATATATGCTCAGTACATTTACATTCACTCAATACTCAGTAAGGTAAATATACGTTCTCTGAAAATAAGACAAAGAGAGCCAGAGCTCTTCATTATTTTGTTTGGGAAATTCACACATTAGCGCAGCAAGCATGGAATGGAGAGCAATAGACAATATTGTAGAATGTACAAATAATGTCAACAGTCTAAGCCAAGTAAGAAATTAAAAGTCCACCCATCATCTATGCTGCTTATAAATGCCAGGGTCCTGGTGGAACTGGAGCCCATCCCAGGGGTCACAGGGCTGACACACAGAGACAAACAACTCAATCACACTTACATTCACACCTATGGGCAATGTAGATACCTCAATTCACCTAAGCTGCACATCTCTGGAGGTCTTTTGTAGGAACCAAGCAAACATAGCGAGAACATGCTCCATGCAGAAGGGACAAGAACCTAGGACCTTCTGTCTGCGAGTAAACAGAACTAACCACCACGCCACTACGTCGTCTCAGATAGCAAAAGCATAAAAGTAAAATTAAAATTAAAAAATCCCTAATTATATAGGTACTCTACGTGCTGTACTGAGTGTCAGCCTTAGGTTAGTTGTGAAGTGGCATGACATTAATCACAGAATCATATACAGTCGGAGTCTCAAACAGGCCTCAAACCAGCATCCAGGCTTCTAGACATAAAAGGAGAAGAAAAACTGCCTGGGTTTTAATCTCCATTAGGTGACCCACCAGGCAGGGCAGATACGTCGGTCTTACCTGGAAGCCCAGGTCTGGGATGATGGGTGAGAAGCGGTAGGCCCTCAGCAACGACATCATCAACTGTTTCAGGCACTCGTTCACCTCATAGTCCTTCAGAGAAATGAACACAAACACAAAAAGCTGGTTGTTACACCGGACGCACAAACTTTAATCCATCCTTTCTTTCTGTTCAGCAGAAATACTGACCTGCTGATATCAGGCGAGATCCAGTCTTTATGTCAACGAAGGAAACGCTTACCTCCATTAACAGCCAGAAAAGGTCCAGCAGCTGTTGTATAAGGGGATGTTCATCCACTGAACCTCCTCCTTCCAGAATTCCCAACAGGAAATTCATCAACACGTCTTCCACCAGGTACACTTTACACTGGAGAGCCATAAAAGATAACACTGTCACTACTTCACAGCGAGGGACAAATTAAGTGTCTATCAAACAGCAGCAGTGACCACTTGAGACGCCTGTCACTAAATAAGTTTCAATAGCGATGGTTACCTTGGGAAAATAACAAAAGAACTGTATCCATCACATATAAAGTCAGTGGAGAGAGCTCCTGTCACATTGATTTCTCTGTTGGCAAAGTAAAACTGCTCAGAGTCAAATAATTACCCAGCATCACAGAAAAGTCTAACATGCAGGACAGCTGGCTCTCTACGGTGACAGCTGAATCTAATCACAACAAATCCTCAATCAAACCTCATGAGGCCATTTTTCAACAAGCTGGAAAATGTTGATTCAATTCCTATACATAACAAACATCTACACAATTCATCCCAGGCCAAGAGTCAGAACAGACAAACTTTATTATATTGTTTAATTTAAACACTGAAAAATGTAAACAATTTTATTCCTTATGTTGTGACAGAGAAAAGAAGAAATTCCTCACATGTGAGAAGATGAAACCAGTAAATACTGTGGCCTTTTACTTCATAAATGATGGAGAAAATGATTAATATTACAACTCTGATTGATTCATTTTCAAACTAAATAGACTGCATTTCTATCGCACTTTTATCCAAAGCACTGTACAATGTTTGCCTCACATTCACCCATTCATGCACACATTCACACACTCACACCCAACTTAACCATGCAAGGCCCACTTGGCTGTCGGGAGCAATTTGGGGTTACGGTCCTCATCAGGGACCTTCCACATGGAGGAGCGGGGGATCGAACCGGCAACCCTTCAATCCGCCCTAAGCCACGCCACCCCTATTGACTATTTGATTATCCTTATTCATGTGACCTTCCTTCAAGTAAATTTGCCTGAAAATTAGGGGATACAAGGTGAGAGGCAGAATGCTGGGCGATTAGATTGTGGTGCAAAGACCTAGAACACTGGCTACATTGTGTGTATGATCGAGGTGGAGGGAATTTCAACTGACCACTAGGTTTATCCACTTACAGCAATAATTTTTTTGAGCATCGCTTGCAGCGACGCATCATGCTTGTGTACACAGCCTTAATGTTACATGTTGTTACATAGTGGCGTGTGGATCCAAACACAATACCTGGGAAAAATCTGTCAGTATGAATAAACCAAAATCCACAATGCCAGGACAGACGCCCTGACAACTTCAGTAATATTCTGCAATAGCTGCGAAAAGGGGTAACTGATTAACTCTTTCCTCACTGTTCTGTATTACTGTATTCATTTTCTTAGAGTGGTTGATCACAACAGAGCGCAGAGCGATAGTAAAGCCTCCCAACATGATTTATTACACTGTCAAAAATGAAAAATCTTTTCCAGCTTCACCTTGTTTGTTGTGTCCCTTGGTTAGAAGAGGCTGCGATCCAGCACAGCTACAAATTTAATCAGGCCTGCTGCCATTTGTCTAAGTTGCTCTTGGTTTTTTCCACGATAACAAATGACACAGCAGATTTACACACTGGGGCCAGGACTAACTGTGTACAAACACTAAGGGTTTTGTAGTTACTTTTACTTAACTACATATCTGAAGGAAAATCTGCCAGAGTTTCTTTGGTTGAGTTCTTCCTGTTTGTGATAGATTGCCTCTACATTGTTTAAATAAATGTTAAGTTCAACCAGAACACTACATCCGGATATCTGTATTTTTATTCAACTACAACTTTGAGGTACTTTATTGGACAGTAAGTTCTCTTACCATAAGTGGAGCAAAGTGGTTGAAGATGTGAGCCAGGGTGATCAGCACTGTGGGTTCTCCATGAAGCCGCCATGTAGCCGAGTCCTTGTCCACCAGCCTCTCCTCCTACAGCAGACACAAGAGGTGAAGTTCACCAATAAAAACCAGTGCAATAAAAAGGCAAAGTGAGGTCACAGTTCAACGGAATTCCTGATGTTGCATGTTGATGTTCAAATTTAAAAACATTTTAACTTCTTAACTTCCAGGAATTCAAAGGAAAAGAAAAACAATTGAAAACTGAGCGACAGTTTGTTTTAGTTATATACGTCGCCCATTGTTGAGCCATGGGCTTAAGAGTTGGAAAACAAACAAAACATCAATCCCAAAACAACAAGGATATTAAGGATCATAATGAAACAAGCATCTCGTTCCATTCTAAGGCACGGGAGTGAACACCAAATATCTCAAGAATGCCACTAATTACAAAAAAGACAATGTTAGCAATTTACAGTAGTTTGCACACAAATGATAAAATTGTGAAATCCTGTACCAATTCCAAAGTCTCTCTTTAACATTTGACATTAGAACCACATTTCTTCCATTGGACCTGAATTCCTACCTGTGTATCTATGTCAGTGCAGAGTACATTCTTGATGTAGCCCAGTAGTTTCTGTGCTTTCAACAAATCTGCTGTTGGGGGATTCTGGAGGGGCAGGTAGCCATCCACAGGGTATGTAGATCACAGGCAGGTTAAGGACAAACACTGAATGAAATTACATATTCCGTGCTG